>CM050433.1:23410243-23547743 GCA_027564155.1 Gymnocypris eckloni scoliostomus
GCAAACAGTCAGGATGTTAATAATAATAATAATAATAATAATAATCTCAGGATTATGAGAGAAAAAAATCCGAATTGTGAGATTTATTTATTTTTTATCAGTGGCGGAAATGGGCTTCCATAGTAACCAGTATACACAACACATATTTAACAATATTTAAAGGGATCATAAAATGGAGAATGAAAACGTGTTTGATATTTACACAAATAAGAGGTCACTCTACAATAACGATTTATGATCAACTCATATCTACCCATCACTTATAAGAGCCATACTGCTGTTGGATTGAGATGTCGAGTAAGACATGAAAAGCTACACAATGTATCCGTTATGGTTAAAAGAATTGTTGACAAACACAATATGCTAGAAACGTATTAATCAATGCAATTCTGAGACAATCCTAGACGCTTCAGTATGTAAAGCCGAATGACACATTTCTTTTTTGTTTGCTTGTTTTTTGAGGGCCAGGCAGTGTGTGTACAGTGTAAACAGTGTTTCAGATAAATAGCATAAAAAACACTTACTTAGTGGTGTTAAAGTGAAAAGTGTTTCTACAGTACCACCCCCTTCTCTTCAAGTTGTCTTTGACCACATCCCCAAATACCATCGTTCTTGTTGAATGCTGATTTTCGGCCCTATTTTTAACACTTACTTATTCATACTTATTCTTATATACTTATTCATGTTTCATTCCAAATATGATAATCAGTCTTTTTTTAATCATAATTTGTATTTATTTAGAAAATATGACTGACTTACCTTCCTGAGTACATGCGCCCAGCAGATTGACTATGTTTTCATGCGGTCCAATATAATTCAAGATCTTCAGTTCAGACATGAGTGCTTCTTTCTCTTCAAAGTGTGCACTAGCTGTTTGGTTCAGAAAATTAACAGGAGCACAAAAAGAGAAAAAGAGACCTGTAAAGATTGAAATCAGAGCTCATAATGTCTCAAGCTCCAATCAAAAACCCTATTGTATTGGATTGTGACCCTGGCTGCCCAAAATATATGTCCAGGGCTGGTTTTAGTCACTCTCCCTTGCTGTACACAATGGCAGTGCTTTAGTGTCTTGACTACATTGCAAGCAAGTGACACGTCAGTTCTTTTAATTATAACGAGCATTTGCAAGCAGTGATTTTGTGCTAAACTGCATGCTCAAACATGGGCATTTGAACTTAACTACCACCACAGAAGACCATGGGTTGTGTTTAATGGAGGATTACTGGAATAATCAGTATTGGGGTTAATGCATTACAAGTAACGCAAGTTACATAATAATATTTCTTTTTCCTAGTAACTAGTGAAGTAGTGCATTACTTTTAAACTTAGAAGAAAATATCTTAGTTGCTTTTTCAAATAAATAATGCAAGTTATTTTTAATTTCCCATATATTGACTGAAGATTATCCAGCTCAACCATACTAATAAGCAAAAATGACTTTATTAAAATGACCTAATATGAAATAATATTTGTGTTTGCTCAAGAGTATTGTTGTCTATTCTTCATGCAACAGCAGCACAGTTGAAAGGTTTGCTTGAGCTGTGCCTTTACTGTACAGACATGAGTTTACATTTCATTCAGCCTGAGGATTATTCACTTCGCTTTTGGTTGAGCTTTCACCATTTTCAAAATTATATATATTTTTTAAACAAATAAGCAAGCCCAGATGAGAAAAAAGTAACGCAAAAGTAAAATAACTCATTACATTCCATAAAAGTAACATGATATTGTAATGCATGACTTTTAAAAGTAACTTTCCCCAACACTAGGAATAATTATTATTTGAATTCGTTTACACTCTTGACAAATTAAACAGGGCTAGAAATAAACAAAACAGTCACACCCTTGTTGCTGAATGGGGTTTTTACATGTTGTAATGTTCAATTGTTTCCTAATCCATCATGCAACTTTCACAACCGAGTTGATATCTGAGATATTAAAATGTACTATCATAAAACTCACTCCAGTTTGTCATAATATGTATTGAACTTACGCTTGAGCATTTTCACTGCCACTCGTGTGACACTTTCATCCTTGACAAGCCCATAAGCGGTCGCTTGCACCACCTTCCCGAAAGCTCCCGCTCCTAAAACTTGTCCTGAAGTAAAAATCAATTAACTGTTTGTTGCAGTGGTTCTTATCATGTATAACAAAAACACTATTATAATGTAAAACAGCAAGCATAATCGAGGTTACAGTACCAAGCTTCAGCTTATTTCGAGGAAACTCCAGTTTTTTGTTGTATGGAAGCTGGGTGGGGTCAATGAATGTGTAGTTGTTCCCATCATTGGCCTCGATGATTTTCCACTGGATTTCATACTTGTGTGCCTTAAAAAGAGATGGTGTTAAACAGCGATTTACTGGGTCATTTGCGAGTATAACTGAAATACCTTTCTGTTCTTGTAGAAGAGGATCAACATCCCTGATATGGCCAGACACAAGGCTCCAATGAGAACAGCAGTGATCCACAGTGAAGCTGACCATACTGATGTAGCACCGGGGACATCTATACACATTAAAGATGCATCAGATGACCACTCCATGTCAAATGCACAAAAACATGCTCAGCTGCAGGGATGTTTGCATTGTCCTTACAGGAAATTTTATAAGTAAAGATATCATGATCTTCTCCAGCAATGTTTGTAGCCACACACTCAAAGATTAAAGTAGTATTTGCATTGGTCACTGGTAAGACGCTCTTCACCAGCACTGGTTCATACTCTCTGACGTCCCCCCAAATGAACTGGGTGGCCATTAATTCCACCGCTGATGTTTGGTTATAACTACACCTGTCACCCAATCATAATGAAATCAGAAAATTAGAGCACTCTCAGAAAAATCTTGTAAAACATACTATATTATACGGCGGCCGAGAGAGCTCACCGCGCTGCAAATAGAAAAAACACCTGAAAATTAAGACAACAACTTCATCAATTGGACAACAGAAGCACTCAAATGCTCACAATGCAACCAAACAAAGAAACACGCTGCAAATAAAAGTCTTTATTGGGTTGTGTTGTTATTATTTGTAGTGCTTTTCTTTATTTGTTTGTGTTGTGAGCATTTGCAGCACCTGCTGTCAAATTGATGAAGGTGTTTTCATATTTGCATGTTTTTTTCTGAAGTTGCAGCGCATTGAGCTCTCTCGGCCACCGTAATATTATCCTAAATGACAAACTATATGCTGTATATGTGATCTAATTTCCAAACAAATGACACATACATCGCTCTGGCATCTTCACACTGGAACCACTGAATCCTGGGTATTGGATAACCGGTTGCCACACAAGTGGCACTTCCATTTTCCCACTTAATCAAAGTATTGGGCTTCTCTGTTTGTTGGAAAGAAAACATGATCAAATCTTGGTTTTGTTCATTTTTTGAAATCTCTATTAAGAAACTGGACTTACGGTAGACGTGAACTGCAAAAATAACTGAGGCATTGACACTGGCACTCCTGGCAGTAAAGATGTAGTTACCATAATCTTGTGCTCCAACTTTTTTCAGCACAATTGTAGACATATAGTTGACACTGTTAAATATGAACACATGATTACAGTTACTTAACAAAATAGAGCTTGGTCTCATTTAATAGATAAATATTTCTGTTTCTCATTTCCCAAAAGTATTACAAGTCTAAGCGGATCACAGAATCGTCTTATGATTCATCTTAGTTTTGCTTCTGTTTCCCAAAGCCATTGTAACTTAACTTAAGTAGTGCTTAAAATGGTCATAGATTTATGAAGGCTCTGGAGTAATGATAAACCACTAAGAGCAGTATAATGAAATGGACACCTATGGAAAGCTTAATCAACACGCACTGTTTGTCCAAGTTAACGCAACAACGTGCGCAGCAGCCATTGAAATAGATGCATAGATACGAGGGTACGTTTGGATATACAGTGTTGGGAGTAATGCATTACAAGTAATGCGAGTTACATAATCAGAATACTTTTTTAAGTAGGCCTAACTAGTAAAGTAAAGCATTACTTTTTAATTTACAACAAAACATACTTTAAGAGTTATGTCAGTTGCATTGTTTTTCGATTCATTGACTGACAGCTCTCGTGTTGAACTTTCTTATTCTGTGTTTGTTTTGTTTTCTTTCAATCCAGAACAGCAGCAGCTGAAAGGTTTGTTTGAACTACACCCTCAAAAACAAGCCCAGACCAATGAGAAAACGTAATGAAATGCATTACTTTCTATAAAATGGTACTTTTTTAGGGAGTAGCGCAATATTGCAATTCATTACTTTTAAAGGTAACTTTCCCCAACACTGGGTAAATACCTATTCAAACACCAGACGTCATGTTTATTCATAAAGGATGCTGTAATGGTACACTGGTATGCACATATGCAAACATCAGATGTTATATTTGTTCACGAGGGATAATGCATCAGTGCTTTGTGCGTGAGGTCAGTCTTATGTCACATTGAGTTGTTTAATTTAACATTCGCATTAATTAATTTACTTAAAGGATAGTTCACCCAAAAATGAAAATGTATGTTTGTCTGCTTACCCCCAGGACATCCAAGATGTAGGTGACTTTGTTTCTTCGGTAGAAAGCAAACGAAGGTTTTTAACTCAAACCGTTGCAGTCTGTCAGTCAAATAACGGCAGTCAATGGGCACAGAATCTTTGAGAGTAAAAAAACATGCACAGACAAATTAAACCTTGCTGCTCGTGAAGATACATTGATGTCCTAAGACACGAAACGATCGGTTTGTGCGAGAAACTGAACAGTATTTATATCCTTTTTTATTACCTCTGATACAGGCAATGTCCAACTCTCCTGAGTTCATGCACTAGTGGTCTGGCACATCGATATATATACATAGATGCCTCATTAGCAAATGTTTCTATGGGCCATGAAGATATGTAAGTATCTACGTATATTACGGATAATATTTTTTTTCATGTGTCTAGTAGACATGAACAAGTTCTATGAAAAATATCTATGAACCTTTGAAACATGTCTAGTCTTCATGCTCTAATAAACACACATTTGCATAAAGCATCCATATTTGTCCATGCGCATGTTGATTAGAGTATCAAAAACTTGAAAAGTATTTATTTAAGGTACATTTAGAACAAATAAAAATGTGCGATTAATTGCGATTAATCGCGAGTTAACTCATGACAATCATGCGATTAATCGCAATTAAATATTTTAATCGATTGACAGCCCTAATATATATATATATATATATATCTCTGTTCCAGAGCCATTGACAAGTCACGCGCCGGATGTTGTGGATGAGCTCAGGAGAGTTGGACATTGCCTGTATCAGAGGTAAAAATGTATATAAATACTGTTCAGTTTCTCGCACAAACTGATCGCTTCGTGTCTTGGGACATCAATGTATCTTTACGAGCAGCAAGGTTTAATTTGTCTGTGCATGTTTTTTTACTCTCAAAGATTCTGTGCCCATTGACTGCCGTTATGTGACTGACAGACTGCAACGGTTTGAGTTAAAAACCTTTGTTTGTGTTCTACTGAAGAAACAAAGTCACCTACATCGTGGATGTCCTGGGGATAAGCAGATAAACATCAGATTTTCATTTTTGGGTGAACTATCCCTTTAAGCACGGCTGCAGCGAACTAAAGAAAGGATTAATATGTGGGTAAATCCAGAGGTAAATTTGCTTTGAAAATGATTAGATGTTCAAACACATCATTTCCTTGTTCCCCTTCAACTCTTGGGCTTTCCTACAGAAATGCAGCGAAAACTGATGCCACACGGCGAGAATATGCATGTCCACACACACCAAAGAAAAGCACTCAAAATTGCTGCGTTAAGGGGAACAGTGTGTGTTGACCGTGAAATTTCATGTGTTCCATTCAAACACTTTTGGCCCCATTAACATGCTTAATTTGTCACAGTTAATGTAAGCAGTAATCAAAAATAATAATAAAGGCATAAATAAACAAATTAAAATATAAATGGATTAGTGAGTTCTGGGAAATGTGGAAAAATAACAAATTTGAAAGGCTGTGCATTCGACTGACGTAAACTTTGTCTAGAACTGATCTAGGTCCATATAATAAAACTAATTACAGAAACAGAAACAAATGATCTAACCTATTATTAATCCTGTTAAATGTTTCCTCGTGGGTGTGATTTGATTTGGGAGTTTTCCAACTTGTCCGTTTAACTTCTGGATATGCTTCGATTAGCAAAGTAAGTTCAACTGTATCCCCTTGCATCACCTCAATATCTGTTCCATTCACCTTGTATTCAGAAGATAGGATGGGTTTAAGCTTAATATACGGTTTATCTGAAAGAAGACAACAAGACCACAACTTAAACCCAATTTCACAGATACAGTTTGAATAAAATCCCTATACAACATGAAGAAACATACCTACAACTTTGAGAACTGCCGTGACACTGTTTCTTCCAGCTTTATTTATGCCAGTGCAGGTTAAATTCCCTGCGTCGGATATGTTTACTTGATGAATGGTCAAAGTACTAATGATGCAAACTTGTTCACACCCATCATCTCTCTTTGTTTCATAATTCATTACCTGAATAGGACAAATCATGATAACAAGTTCTTTAATCAAACACGTTCTAGTATGCATTCAAAACAATCTGCTATCATATTTGCAGATAATCAGGAACTGAAATGGAATCAGAGGAACTGAATAGCTTGGCTTCGAATTGAAAACATGCAGAACTATACTGAATTCTATTATAAGAAAATCACAAACAAATGGTTGACGTAACCCACACCACTTTCAGGGAAACACTCCTGTGGCTTTTGCTGTGGATTGCATTTCATCAACCATTTGTTTCAGTGATTTTCTTATAAAAATATACAAGCTAGAAAACTTTTGGTAATGTATCATTTGTAATGTTTATAGTTCTTAGGGTTATGTCTTGGTCTGGATCTGGTCCTCAGGGGGTCTAGTCTTGGTCTGGTTCTGGAACAGTAATTGTATTAATATAGCAAATTGACAGATGTCATAATACTGTAAATTATGAATTGATTCATTCATTTTTGTGATTGTGCTTTGTGTTGTAACACCTAATGAGCAAAGTTTGGCCTCTGCCAGTTGGTGCAATTACAAAATATGCACCTATGTATTAGCCAACCCTATAAATCTAGACCAGCCGTCCAATTCATCACCTCTAATATTTGCCAGTCTAGCAAAGTTGCAGAAGCTATAACGTTACACATTGCTGAACTTTGCCAGCACTGAGCTGGTAGACAAATCCAGGACCCTCATGTGTGTAGAGGCAGCACGGAGATGATCTTGACATTTTTGGTCTTGGTTTTCTCAAATTTATAATAACCACAGACTCATTTAAAAAAAGAATTCAAATGTATTCAAACAAATGTTTCTATATAAAAAAATTTAATAAAAAAACAGTAAACACTTTATAATAACTCCATGCTATGAATCATTAAGTAAGCATTAGTAAACAGTCTAGTCATCCTTTATAAAACATTGTCCCAACATTCATATTCTTTAGTAAGCAGTTCATAAATACAGCTATACATGCCTTGTTCTTGATTTATAAGCATATCTATTACAAAGGATATTTAAAGGCTCAGTTCCTAACAGACAAAAAAATAAACAAACACAACACAGAGCTCAGAAATATTTATTTCAAGATGAAAAATAAATAAACTGTACACTTGAATTTTTTTTTTTTTTATTACATAAGTTTATTTTTCATTTTTTATCAAGTGTACAGTTGCATTTTTTGCATCTTGAAAAAATATATATATGTTCTGTATCCCTCTGTTGTGTTTGTTTAACTTCTCTGTTTGGGAGATAAATTAGTCTTTAAATCTCTTTTGTTAATGCTTGATAATGTATAAATAGTCCTCACTTTAGACGAGCTCGCAAAACATAGATGCCTGGCAACTACTAAATGTTTTATAACTACCTGACTTCATAAATGATCTTATGAAAAACTCCTAAATAACTGGTTTGTAAATAACGTAATAATTTATAAATGTTAAATTGATCATTTATAAGGTATGAAAATACAAGTATTAAACATTATAGATATGCTCAAGAACAAAACATTTATTGCTGTATTTATAAGCTGCTTATGTTGGGACAATGCATTATAATGGATGAACTGACTGTTTACTAATGCTTAACTAATGATTCATAGTGTGCAGTTATTATAAAGTGTTACCAAAAAAAAAAAAAACGCTTTAAATAATGAACTGATACACAATATGCAACTATATCGTCAAAGCAGGCCTACTGACACACCACTCACAGTACTTATACTATACACAATGACATTGAATAGTGCATGCCAGTCGGGACACACCTATTCAACATGTGCATATTTTACTTCATTCCTTTACACCTGGACAGCCACTGGTTCACCTTTACTTCTCAAGGTATTCAATGGACTGACAGGCCACAGGAGCACACTGTCACCATTGGTTTTTTGTCACTATGTTGCCATCAAATGATAAAATTGCCACAAACACAAAAAACTAAAACTCAACACAAGCCTTTTGCTAAATAAAAGCTTGCGACGCTCGCCCTGTCTCCGGGCTCTTCTGATTGGTCCACTCTTTTGTAACTGACATTGATGGGCCGTGCTGCATGTAAAAGATGGATTTGTTTTAACTTGACACGGTGTCTTAAAATTACGTGCGAGACACGAGTGCAACGCAACGGTCATACACGAGCGCGTTTACATAGAATAACAATGGAAAAGTAGCATATTACTTTAAAGCAATCTATTCTATAAAGTACTAGAAATAAAAGTGACATTACTAAAGTGCTGAATTCCAAAGCTGCTGTAAATATATTCACATCTCCATGATGATGACAAGACTCAGATGTAGACCAAGACACTGCTGAAACACAGCCAAGGCCACATTTTCAAGAAGTTTTAAGACCAAAAATACTATGATGCCCAATCTATTGCCTAATTAATTCAGTTTCTCACCAATAATCTCATGTGATTCATGTTTGCGATCATATCAAATTCTTAAAACACATAACTTCACCTTTTCTGATGAGCTCCAGGTGATTTGATATGAATGATCTTGGTTTTTGACGTGACAAGGGACATGCAGCATTTCACCAACAATTCGCACGTACTGATTGGCTGGAAGTGACACCGCTGGTGGCTGCTGTGCTTCTGCAGTAAACAGATGGGTAGTGCTGAATTGGTACAACAAGATAAGTTCCCTTTCGATATTTCACTCGTACTGCGAACAGAAATCGATGCTTAGTATGGGAAAAAAAAAATTCTCCTCTTCATCTGAAGACATTTTCAATCACGCAGTTATAACTGCACGTGATTGGTTTCTGTAGGATAAAAAAATTAACCAATGCACGGCGGTGGCGAGCGAGCCAATAGCTATGCAGGCCGCCAAAATGGGAGGGGCATCTGGCTATATAAACAGCTGCATGCCACCGCTTCTCAGATTTCTTCTCTTTACAGCGACAAACTCCTTTCTTCGCTGACTCTTCGCTGATGCCAGGATCAGCCGTTGAAACGCCTCAAGCAGCCGGATTAGGACCTCTCGCAGATGCTTCATCCCCTGCAGCCATCCAGCGTCGATCCTACGAGCCTCACAAAAGGGCAAATTTCACGACGTTGTTGCAAATGCCGCGCCGTCATTGTAAGACATGCAGGTCTCGCCTGGACGCGGATGACACTCACGCTGAGTGTGTGTCATGCTTGGGGAAATCCCATGCTGTCGCTGCGCTCAGCGGGACTGACTGCTCTCATTGCGAGAGTTTCAGTCTTGCTTCTCTGTGCTCACGGATAGCTTTCTTTTCAGAGAGCGACCCAGGGACCTGTGAGGAAAAAGCAGCGGGGCAGAGGATTTGAGCAGCCGGTGACAAGCGAGCTCACGCCAGGCTAAATGCCCGCGTGCCTCGCCATCACCGCAGAGAGAGTATTCGCCTGTCCTCTTCACCCAACACGATCAGCGTCCCTCTGCGGCTGAGAGCGACATGATCTCGTTTGGTGTGAGTGACAATAACTGGATGACAACCTTTCTCTGGCGGCTTCAGACGCGGAAGTGTTATCGGGCAAATAAGCTTCAGTTGAAGAGGAAAAAATAGTTTTTCCCATACTAAGCATTAATTTCTCGACGCAGTACTCGTTCCCATATCTCAGGGAACCGAGGTTACGATAGTAACCGAGTACGTTTCTTGATATGTTTTTTATTAATAACATTGTACAAAACTATACAAGACTTCACACGACTCACTTCTCATGACAGTTATTTGGAAGGTGTCAGACTTCATTTGGACTCCATTTATTTCGACAGAACAAACATAATCTCCATCGTAGCTAGGCTGAAGATTTTGAATCAGTATGCCAAGTTTGGGATCTGCAGTGTAATTCATCTCGGATAGGACAGCAGATCCATTCGCCATCAGAAGCAAGAACTCAGTACTTTCTGGGTCTGTCACCAGGCAGTCCAGCAAGCAGTTCGAGCCTTCTTTCTTAACTATTGTTGTGCTTTGAGGGGTAGTAAAGGCTTTGACAGAATCTATTGCAGTAAAACATACAGACATTTCAGACAATATTTAACTTCCATTATGTTCTTGGTGTTTGTACATCTTGACAGTTAAGTGCAGATGCTGAAAAGCACTATTTTGACTCATTAAATGTCAAACAGGTTGAAATAATAATTGCACATTAATGTCAATTTTGTTCTTAAAATTCAGTTCGTTGTGCTAAGTGTGTGCATACTGTTAATAAACAGTGTTGGGGTAATGCAAGACAATTAATGCAATTTACGTAATCAGTTTACTTTTTTCAAGTAACTAGTAAAGTAACACATTACATTTACTTTGCTTTCCCACTTATTCAGTGACATGTCTTCTGTCCCAGTGTTGAGAGTGAGGTGCAGATGCACGTCTTAATTTTACTTTTGGCCTTTACAGTTGCCAAAAATTCTACTTTTGGGCTTTTTGCTATTAAAAATATATAAGCAAGACCAGCTCAGGTGACAAGAAGGAACACAAAAGTAACATAATGCATTCATTTCCATGTAAAGAAACTAATGCAATGAGTTACTTTTTAATGGAGTAACACAGTATTGTAACGCATTACTCTTAAAAGTGACTTTCCCCAGCACTGTTAATAAATGTGGCTATTACACAGCTATCTGCAATCCTTGATTGTGATTGTCAGTAGCGATCAGAGGCGAAATATTTTTGTATGACTCCAATCTTGAATCAATCTCAGGCAAACCATTTCCTACAAACAGTTTTTTTATGTTTTTTTTATCTTTTTCTGATTATCGACATTTCTGAAGTATTGTCCGACTCACTTTTTCTAACTGTTTATGTCAAACTGTTGTTGTTAGCTCAGTGATATGCATGTACTATGCAATTTTTTGCATAATTAATAAAAGATTAGCTTGTGTAAAAATTGCTTAGCTTTCATGAGCACTGTGATTTTAATATTCAGCACGTCAAACTTTATAAAGAAACAGCAAAACAAAACTTAAAAATGTGTTTCACAGACCGTCCCAAACAAACATTAGCACTGATCTTTAGATAAGCATTCTAATGTTTAATACTGCACATACCTTTAACATATATGTGGATCTCTGAGTACAAGTCTTTTTGACTCTTGTAGCAGCAACGGTATGTTCCCGTGTAATCTGCAGTGGGATTTTGGACATTGAGGGTCTTTCGTAAGAGGTGTTTCTGGTGTTTCCAGAGCCTTGTTTTCCATACGATATCTGCTTGTCCCTCGCAGCTCAGAATGAAGGGTGTGTTAGCTGACCAGACCACCTCAGATTGATTCAGCGGAAAGGAGTTCAGCTTTATCACTGGTGCGGAAACTCTGCTCAGACACACAGAAGAGCAGAGAAACTCAAGAGAAGTGAAAAGTGCATATACACTCTAAAAATGCTGGGTTAAATACAGCCCAGCGCTGGGTAAATATTGGACTGAACACATGCTGGGTTGTTTTCAAACCAACAGTTGGCTTAAATGTTTAACCCAACCTTCTGGGACGTAACCCAACCGCTGGTCTAAACAACCCCATCGCTGGGTTGTATTTAACCCAGCATTTTTTAGAGTAAAGCAATGTTCTTTGCATGGATAAACAATGAAGCGGATTGACTGATTCACTAATTAAATGATTCTTGATGCCAGACAAAGGTGTCATAAGTAGCTTGTTTATTGACGTTTCTTCATGCAACAGGTTAGATTAACCATAACACACAACAGTACAAAAAAAATCATTCCAGAAAGCAAGACTTTCAAGTGTGATGTTATGAGAGAGTAACACAAAACATCAACATCATTTCATTAATTGATTATGATTTCAGATTTAGCTAGGTTATTGTGATTATTTCTCTTTTTTACTATTATTGAGTGCCTTTTTGTTAGTATAATATGCCATCAAAATGCTTCATTTGGCCGTTTTGCCCATGCATTTATTTGCTCTGTTTCTTAGCAGAATCCTGCAGGGTGGTAGCAATGCGAGACGTTTGCAGCAGCAATGCCTGGTGGTTCTCCAAGAGGAGGCTCTGAAGACGAGCCATGCTCTGGAGATGGTTCAGCTGCTGCTCTCCTTGATTGCTCGTGGCAGGACCTTCAGCATCTCAGCCTGAACGCTGGCCACCTCCTTGTTTTCTTGCACCAGCTGATTTAGGCTCTTCACCATTTCGCCGTACCAGACCCTGCTCTCCGCTCTTCCTGGATTAGCTTGTCGAGTGCATGCTTTAACTCATCCAGTCCGCAGCATGGTGAAGACGAGGACACCTCAGGGGATTCATGCTGGTGTCAGGGGCTGAGTTCTTATCCAAATGACTCATTGTCATATCATATGGGCTGACAAGTTCTTCGTTTGCTAAAGGGAGCACACATATAGCAGGCTTCAAAATTTCCCTCAAACAATTTATATTGCTGTATGTCAGGGTTCCTCAAAACCAACCCTGCCAGCTGTTTGACTCCAGTCCTAATTAATCAAAGATACCTGAGGAACATAATCAGGGTCTTCTGAGTTACATGAAATCAAAACTCTGAGAGCAATGGCCCTCCAGGACTGGATTTGAGGAGCCCTGCTGTATGTGAATGGAGTTTATGAAATGATATGGTAGTTGAAATTAAATACTTTTTGTTCGATGGAGTTTGTATGACCTCATATGTGACCCTTGGCCACAAAAACAGTCTTGAGTGTCAATTTTTACTTGTTAGGATTGTTAGGATAGGACAATATTTGGCTGAGATACAGCTATTTGTAAATCTGGAATCTGAGGGTGCAAAAAAATCTAAATATTGAGAAAATCGCCTTTAAAATTGTCCAAATTAAGTCCTTAGCAATGCATATTTTGATATGTTTACGGTAAGAAATTTACAAAATATCTTCATGGAACATGATCTCTACTTAATATCCAAATGATTTCTGGCATAAAAGAAAAATCGATAATTTTGCCCCACACAATGTATTATTGGCTATTGCTACAAATATATCCCAGAGACTTATGACTGGTTTTGTGCTCCAGGGTCACATATTTAAGAAGCAGTTCAACCAAAATGACCATCCAAGAAATCAATGAGTTTCTTTCTTCATGTGGACATATTTGGAGAAATTTAGCATTACATTACTTGCTCAGCAATGGATCATTTGCAGTGAATGGGTGCCGTCAGACAGCTGATAAAAACATCACAATAATCCACTAGTAATCCACATCACTCCAGTCCATCAATTTACATCTTGAGAAGCCAAAAGCTGCATGTTTGTAAGAAACAAATCCATCATTAAAATGTTTAAACTTTTAAAATCTTGCTTCCTGGTTAAAATACATAAAAATGCTTGAAAATATCCATCCCCTGTTGTCTCTCACATCAAAATTAATATTATGGATTATGGATTCTGGCCGTAAGCAACGGTTTGAAGTTAAAAATGTCTCAATGATGGATTTGTTTCAGTTTTAGTCTTCTCAAGATGTTAACTGATGGACTGGAGTGATGTGGATTATTGTGATGTTTTTATCAGCTGTTTGGACTCTCATTCTGACGGCACCCATTCACTGCAGAGCATCCATTGCTGAGCTAGTAATGCAATGCAAAATTTCTCCAAAACTGATGAAGAAACGAGCTCATCTACATCTCAGATGGCCTGAGGATGAGTACATTTTAAGCAAGTTTTCATGTTAGAGTGAACTATTCATTTAACCGAGAGACTACATAGAATGCAGGACCATTTAAATAATCCAGTGAAGACAAAACGATGGTAACGATTATGCTAAATTAATACTGACCAATTTCTAAACTCCCAAAAAATATATAGATATATGTTACAGAATTTTGCTTCTCAAGTATATCTATCTTTAAAATGATAACTTTTTTCTGTAAAACATAACAGAAATAATGATTAAAGGCATAGTTCACCTGATAATGAAAATTTGGTCATTATTTACTCACCCTCATGTTGTTCCAAACCTGTCTGAGTTCCTTTCCTCAGAAAAGCAGCGGCTGCACTTTCACTTTTTCCATTCGAATGGAGGTCTATGCTGATTGAAACTGCTTAACATAGCTCATTTTAACATAGCTCAAAAAAGGAGGAACGTCCTACGGTTTTGGATTAAAACGATGATGACATAATTTGCATATGTTGGTGACCTGTCTCTTTTAGAAGATGTCAGGGACTAAGAAGTATGCTGTCCCTTACATGCCTACATATTTTACTAGAGTCTTGATGTTCATGGATAATATGCATCAAGGGCATAGTGTTTGCATCACTAAAGGTGTAATGTATGGATGTGGTTTGTGCAAAATTTCAGTGTGAAATAGCGGATATTGCAAGACTTTTGGATCACTGTTTTTGCAACAACACAGGGTCTTGTCACTTTTTTGAAGAAGGGGCCCAAACATTATTTTTAACTTTAGAAAGGGGAAACGAGAGAAAGCCATGAAATAGCTTTATATGAAGGGTGGAAATGTCTGAAACATTGTAGAAGCAGCCTCTTTGACTGGGTCCCTCAGGAAACACATTGCACCGGTGGCCCATTGCACAGCCACATCCCAGGGGTCTGTTTCCTATTCCCACTTTCACTTCTGCTTTGTGTCGGACAGGACACTCCAGAGCTGTTACAAAGCCACAAATATAACACACCTGTCTTAAAAACATTTGATTTGCCATGCACACCGTTGGGTTCGTGCTCCTCTGACATGACGTGCTGCAACACTTAATCGATGCACTGGATTATTGTTGCTGAATGCACATTTGAAGACTACGACTGAAAAGAATATACCTACTGACAAAAAATAGACAGCATAAAAATGTTGAGTTACACTTTATTTTGATTGTCCACTTTAGTAACTTTACAACGTCATGTTAAAGTTAGAGTATTAGACTGTAACAAAATTTGTCATGTAGTTGCAAAGTTACTAATAGTCTGTTGAGTGTGTGAAGTTTGAGCAGATATTAAGCAGACAGTCTATTAATACTCTAATGACTGCTAGTTTACATGGAGATCAAAGTTACTTACAATCAACAGAATGTCGAAAGCAGACCATCAAAATAAAGTGTTACCAAATTCTGCTATATTGCCATGAGAAGGAGGGTTTTAAATTAGAATCAAAGTTGAAATTTGATTTTAAATGTAAATCTTTATATTGACCTTTGAATTAAATAAATCAATTTAAACTGCACATTTAAAACTTTTGATCTCTTAAAAAAACATCAAATAAAACAAATAATAAAAACTGAAGTGTATGGAATCATTGGAACAATAATACAAAATATATATAGAATTACCAGATATATATATATATAATTATTTTTTCAGTTGCATGTATAGAAAGAGATATTTGACTTGAGTTGAGTTGATTTTAAAATAAATAAATAATGGTACAAGGCACATCTTAAAAATATAAAAGTAAAAAATCCTTGATTTCTTTTTGCCTTCCACAAATGAACATTAAAAATCTCTTCCCTGCAGGCTAATGCGTTTTGGAGATTAAGTGTGTCAAGGTGATTCCTCGGCTATGATTTGATTTCTTGCAGAAGATGTAATGCGCAATCGGGAACAGGAGGTCTAATTGTTCACATCTATCCAGAAAAGTTAGTTTAGAGGTCAGAATGGACTTACCTCTGGCCATACAGCACAGTACGGCGATGAGGAGGGCGATACAGAGCATCCTTCTGTTGGTCGTTGTGACTTTTGGCTGGTACAAACTGTGGTCTGCTGGTCTGAAACACTACAGGAAAACTGGCTGAGGTGTGATGACACTATTTACTAAAACCTCATGCGTTTTAACTTCCTCTCCAGACTTTTGAACCCTGTGCCCATAAAGAAAGCAACGTTGCTTTTGTCTCAAATTATGTGTTTCCACACATCGGATGTAAGATGGATTTCAAAGAAGCATTATTTGCATTTGTTTAAATTAGCATTCACATTTTATGTAATTAAATTAATACCCCAAATAATTCATGTTTGTTGTCATTAAATATATATATATATATTGTAACTGTTTTCGAAGCATGGCAGAAGAAATAAGGATAAAAGAGTAAAGAGAATAGTTTATGGGTCTGGATCTGATATATTACATATATATATATATAACTAATATTTGCATGTTTACGTGATGATTTTCAGCACTGCATTTAGCCAAAAGGGTTTTTCAAGCAGGTTTAACTGTTTACCAAGGTAAGGTTAAAGTCAAATTGTAATTTCATCTTAAATCACATTAAACTGACTTAAAAATGGAAATTAATCTCATGTAACTCAAAATTGTTAAATTAATTTGATGAGCTAATTTAAGGAAAAACTATTTGTATCGTAAAGGTTCCACTGATGATGATCTATTATTGTATAATTATATTGCATTTTAATTGCCAGAAAAAAATAGGAGTGTGGACAATTAAATACTGGTGGGGTGATTTCAAAGCATATTATATTAATGTACTATAAACAATACTTTAGTGTCCCTGTGTTTCTTGTTTGTTTTTTGGTGCTGGTGTCCTCCCTCTTAGGTCAGTTATCAATATTGTTCAGAAATTTTACGTTCTTTAGTCTCATCCATGGCCGTAACCAGGGTTTGAAAAGAGTTTGGGTTTGAGATCTGGTTTGGGCTGTTAAGAATTGTGCCAAAAAAACACCTTGCAACAACTTAAGAACAGACATGTAGAAGTTTGTGAAAGGTGTTTTATCTGTTTTGGAGGAATGGATATTTATTGCATTACATTTTTGAACACTTTACAACAGGCTGGGGAGGATTATTTTATTTTTGTTTATTATTTATGCAACAACATGCGACTTATTATAGTAGTTTTCATTAGTAAGCACTGCTATATGATGAGGACACTTTGTCTAGACTCCTTATGAATGTTTTAGCATGACTTAACTACTATCACTGAATTAAACCACATAGCCCTCTTCATGGCCAGCATCTGCATATTTACTATATTTCATTCTGTAACCTGTTTGTTCTACAAGTGTTATTATGCTACTGGTTATGATACTGGTACAGATAGTATAATGATAATCGTTGCATTTGTATCCTGTCAGCACAGAGAGTTTGTGCTCTCTATGGGCTTTTTATATTATTGTCAGTTAAAGTGCCAGCGATGCAGTGTTGCCAAGTATTTCTACAAAAACAAATAAGTACAAGTCTCCCAAAATTAAAATACGGAAATTGAAAATGGAAATTGGAAATGTGATAAAGATAACTCTAAACTGCAATTTCCCACTTTATTGTCACATTACTGTAAGCTAAAAAAAAACAAGTCCAAAGTTGCTCATAATAACTGGCTCTGGCAACACATCAGAGTCTTTCACAGCTCTCTCTAAAGCCCTGTTTACATGAATCGACACCATCATTTTCACACCACGGACACTAAACAACCAAACATTCTAAATTGAATTAAGCAGGCAGACACTCATAGAGGGAGTTGTACAAAATTATGCTAATTAGTTATTCAGGGAACTTCTGAAATTTACCGAGGTCCAGACCCCATGGGCTCATTGTCCTCAGAAGGAGATTTTCATTTATACACTGATCAGCCACAACATTAAAACCACTGACAGTTGACATGAATAATGTTGGTTTTATATATATATATATATAGCCACAATAGCTATGCTTTCATCCAAAGTTGTGAATTTAACTTATGCACAAATTTGTATGGCATACAATATTTGCACAAAACAACATTTGAAATGCTAAGACGTGCAAAGCCACATTTTATGATGTGCATGGAGGAATTTGTTTGGCAAATGTCTTTCCATCTTCCATTATTCACATTAACTGTTTTTCTAATGCAATGGAAACTTCCAGCAGTCGATTTTACACTCGTTCTTTGTTTCAAGCATCAATTTCACCTATTTAAGATCTCCTTGTAGTGGCTGGAATATGGAGATCTGCCCACAATAGTCTTTGCTGATTCCTTAATTTCTTCATCCTCCATTATATCAGTGTCTCCATCTACACTCTCTTCCATCATCGCTGATGATAGCTTTAAGAAAACAACGGCTGATTTACACTCTTCCACTGAGATGATTAGCCAGCAAAACAGCACAAATATGGCTGAAAATTGCACAGGCAGCATGTGTTAACTGTTCTGCAATCTGGCTAAAACAACTATGGAGAACTCTTTGAGTCTTATGTCATCAGTCTGACTTCCGATAAATAGTGTCACTGAACAGCCTTGATAATAATGTTGGCATAAATATAAATCAGTAAACTAAATTAAACCAGCATAGGTTCTGTTAAATGCATGCGTTCTCTGTAGTTAGTTTCCACTTCCTGTATTTTGACGCTGCTGTACTTTGGCAGTTTCAACTGAAACTGCATCAGCCAAAATGGAAGAGGCAAAAAACTGTCCATTACTCAGTATTTCACAAACAGGAAGAGGTGAAGCATCTCTGCCTCCTCCAGACAAGGTGATCACATGTGAGCGATACCTCTGACTGCATACAAATACAAATACATGCCTGCTTCCTCGTGCAACAAAATATTGTCTTTGAGATACTGATTTTAAGAGTATATTTTAAATATATGCCAAATATTTGTTATAAACAGTGAAGCTCAATTAAATATATTTTATAAATAGAAATATATATTTAGTTTCAACCCTCATATACCAAAATATATTTCAAAATGTATTTCAGTGGCAAAAATATACATTTTAAATTTCACAGTTGCCTACAGTTAGGCTAAATGCAAATGTGGATGGAATAGCTAAGAGATTAATAATGATGTTAGAATGCTTATTTTATAAGATTATTTATATTATTATATAAGCTTATTTTATAATCAAATGAATTCAAAGGTGTTATATGCTCATGCCTGTTCTAGACGACAAATAAATTTTTTCTTCAAATGTGACATACTGTACATGAATGTATATTCTTGGACTGAAATATATAATGCAAAATAGATTTTTTATAGTTATAAAGAAATATAGCTATATAGAAATGATATAGAACGTTATAGACATATAGTTATATTTTTACAATATATTAAGTCCCGAGCCCTCGCTGGACGATTGGTTTCTCGGAGCGGGGCGAGGCTCACAACCGCGCCAAGCATTCGGTGCCTTTCTTCCCGGAGGTGCATGAGGAGCTGGGTGGTCGTGGATGGCCCCTTTCACGGCCAGAAGCTGCTCGTCCGCCTCCTCCATCCTCACTACCCTCGACGGCGGAGTGGCCAGGGGGTACGCGGGCATTCCCCAGGTGGAGAGAGCGATCGCGGTGCACCTGTGCCCACGAAACGCCGCCACTTGAAGGAACCGTCCGCATCTCCCGTCCAAGGCCTGTAAGCTGACAGCCGCTCTCGCGGCCTAAGCTTATAGCGCTACGGGCCAGGCAGCCTCCGCCCTGCACGCCATGGCTATCCTGCAGGTTCACCAAGCCAAGGCGCTCAAACAGGAGCACGAGGGTAGTACCGACCCGGGGTTGATGCAGGAGCTGCGCACGGTGACTGACTTCGCTCTACGAGCGGCGAAAGTCACATCGTGGTCCCTCGGGAAGGCGATGTCCACCATGGTGGTCCAGGAGCGCCATCTCTGGCTCAACCTGGCAGAGATGAAGGACGTCGACAAGGCACGCTTTCTCGACGCCCCCATCTGCCAGGCAGGGCTGTTCGGCGACACCGTCGAGGGCTTTGCCCAGCAGTTCTCCGAAGATGCACGATTGGAGTAGTGCTTTCTTTCCTGCAAGAAAGGTTGGAGCGTAGGCTGTCACCCTCCACCTTGAAAGTGTATGTTGCGCCGCGCTGACTCACCACGATGCAGTGGACGGCGGTCCCTGGGAAAGCATGATCTCATCGTGAGGTTCCTGAAGGGGCCAGGAGGATGAATCCTCCAGGCCTCCCCTTGCCCTCTTGGGACCTCTCTATCGTCCTGGCTGGACTTCAGAGGGGCCCTTTGAGCCGCTGGACTCAGTCGAGCTGAAGTTCCTGTCCCTTAAGACAGCGCCCTCCACTTCCATCAAACGGGTCGGGGACCTCCAGGCGTTTTCTGTCAAGCGAAGAGTGCCTTGTGTTCGGGCCGGTCTACTCTCACGTTGTCTTGAGACCCCGGCCTGGATACGTGCCCAAGGTTCCCACCACGCCCTTCCGCGATCAGGTGGTGAACCTGCAAGCACTGCCCTCGGAGGAGGCAGATCCAGCATTAGAGTTGCTGTGTCCCGTAAGAGCATTGTGCATATACGTGGACAGCACCCGGAGCGTCAGAAGCTCTTAGCAGCTCTTTGTCTGCCACGGAGGGCAGCAGAAAGGGAAGGCTGTCTCCAAACAGAGGTTGGCCCACTGGATAGTGGAGGCCGTCGCCTTGGCGTACCAGTCGCAAGGCGAGCCGTGCCCCCTGGTGGTGAGGGCTCACTCCACCAGGAGTGCCAAAAAACTCCACCGGGAGGGCATCTTGCCAAAATAACAAGAGCTCTGACAAAAAACGTTCTTTAAATGCTTTTAAACATGTCTTTAATTCTGAAAACTGTTAATAACAACAACGTTTCCGTTGGTTTTAATTTACAGTACAGTGCAAATGAAGGCATAAAACATTAATTTAATTTATCTTTTAATCAAATGAGAGTTAGACTTTATTTTTGAGTTTACTATTAAAATTAAAACATGGAAGAAATAGCGTATTGTGTGATTATTCTCAACAAAAGTTGTAATAATTGTTGTAGTTGTATTACGTATACGGTAATATATTCGGCTAAACCGAACTTATATTTTGACAGGTTGCCATGAGAACCTTTTAGGTTTCTGTAGCCTATGTATATATGATATGACTGTCATGAATCTGGTTGCCACTCACTACAACTGCACATCACCCATGGACTACATCTCCCATCATGCACTGCACACACACATTCCCATCCACCATTACACCAATCACACAGCTGTCACCATTCACTCATTAGTCTTGATTGTCTCACCTCACCTGCACCTCATTCACTCACACACATTTAAGCAGCACTCTCACATGCACCCATTGCGAAGTCTTGTTTCCCCCTGGCTAACATTTCCGAGCGTTTTTCCCAATTTGTCTTTCCGTGCACTACCTGGACTGTTGACCTCCTCTCCTGATCGTTTGCTGCCTGCCTCTCTGACCTTGCCTGTTATATGGTAATCCTCTCTGTCTGCCGCCTGCCCTGACCCATTGCTCTGCCTCTGATTTCGACTCTGCCTTTTCTACGTTGCCCTCGATACCTCTGCTTGATATTTGCCTGTTTGACCTTGTACTAATAAAGCTGCTAGTGGATCTACTCTCGCCTCTGACCTGTCATTTGTTACAGAAGACTTCGCCAAGGATGAATCCAGCAGTAAAATTGATGTTACTCCGCCAGGGTACAAGGTCCATTGAGGACTATCGTGGACTTCCTCGAACTGGCACACACTGACTCATACGGACAAAATATGCCTAATGATATTTTTCAAGGGGGCTTATCTGAACCTCTCCATTCAATCATGCCGCTGCATGATCCTAACTGGACGTTGGAGAAGTATATTGATACCGCACTTCAGCTGAGTGGCTCTCCTTTTACGGTGGGTGCCATGGAGGGGCCCGCAGAGTCCGCTCCAGAGCCCGCTCCGATCCAGGAGCTCGCAGAGTCCGCTCCAGAGCCCGCTCCGTCCCAGGAGCTTGCAGAGTCCGCTCCAGAGCCCGCTCCGATCCAGGAGCTCGCAGAGTCCGCTCCAGAGCCCGCTCCGGTCCAGGAGCTTGCAGAGTCCGCTCCAGAGGCCGTCCCGATCCAGGAGCTCGCAGAGTTCGCTCCAGAGGCCGCTCCGATCCAGGAGCTCGCAGAGTTCGCTCCAGAGGCCGCTCCGATCCAGGAGCTCGCAGAGTTCACTCCAGAGGCCGCTCCGATCCAGGAGCTCACAGAGTCCGGCACTCCGGGTCCTCTCCTGGTTCCATCCGGTTCCCCAGAGCCCCTGCTGGCCCTGTCCGGCTCTCCTTCGTCTCCGCTGGTCCCGCCCAGCTCTCCTTTGTCTCCGCTGGTCCCGCCCAGCTCTCCTTTGTCTCCGCTGGTCCCGCCCAGCTCTCCTTCGTCTCCGCTGGTCCCGCCCAGCTCTCCTTCGCCGTCTCGCTGGTCCCGCCCAGCTCTCCTCGTCTCCGCTGGTCCCGCCCAGCTCGCCGCCGCTGGTCCCGCCCAGCTCTCCTTTGTCTCCGCTGGTCCCGCCCAGCTCATCGATGCCTCCGCTGGTTCCGTCCCAGTTCTACCGGCGCCTAAGAGAGTCAGAGCCACCTGAGTGCCCAAGAGAGTCAGAGCCGCCCGAGCGCCACCGAGATTCAGCGCCCAGAGTGCCCCTCGAGGTGGTGGAGTTCACCAAGAACTTTCATGGAGGAGCTCCTCCATTGCTCACGAAGACCCCGGACCCGCCATGGCCCATGAGGTCCCCTGATCCATCATGGCTGCCCGAGGCCCCGGATCTACCATGGCCGCTTAAACTCCTGCCTCGGTTCCTGAAACCAAATGTGCTCTCTCTGCCTCTTGTGTCTCCGCTTTCCTCTAGGTCCCAGTCTCGGCCAGGGATCTCTGCTCCGCCCTGGAGGCACCTGCTCCGTTGTGGAGGCCTCCTGTCTCATCTGCTCCGCCCTGGAGGGCGCCTGTCTCGTCTACTCCGCCCTGGAGGGCGCCTGTCTCGTCTGCTCCGCCCTGGAGGGCGCCTGTCTCGTCTGCTCCGCCCTGGAGGGCACCTGTCTCGTCTGCTCCGCCCTGGTGGGCGTCTGTCTCGTCTGCTCCGCCCTGGTGGGCGTCTGTCTCGTCTGCTCCGCCCTGGAGGGTGCCTGTCGTCCTGCTCCGCCCTGGAGGGTGCCTGTCTCGTCTGCTCCGCCCTGGTGGGCGCCTGTCCGTCTGCTGCTCCGCCCTGGTGGCGCCTGTCTCGTCTGCTCTGCCCTGGTGGGCGTCTGTCTCGCCTGCTCCGCCCTGGTGGGCGCCTGTCTCGTCTGCTCCGCCCCTGGAGGGCGCCTGTCACGTCTGCTCCGCCCTGGTGGCGTCCTGTCTCGTCTGCTCCGCCCTGGTGGGTGCTCGACCTGCCAGAGTCACTCCACGTCTCCGTCGACCTGCCAGAGTCACCCCACGTCTCCGCCGACCTCGCCATAGTCACCCGTCTCCGTCCGACCTGCCAGAGTCACCCCACGTCTCCGCCGACCTGCCAGAGTCACCCCACGCCTCCGCCCGACCTGCCAGAGTCACCTCACGCCTCACGCCCGACCTGCCAGAGTCACCTCACGCCTCCGCCGACCTGCCAGAGTCACCTCACGCCTCCGGCCGACCTGCCAGAGTCACCTCACGCCTCGACCTGCCAGAGTCACCTCACGCACAGCGGTCTACCCAGTGTCCCTTCACGTCCCTGCTGTCTCATTGGCCCCACATGGACCTGGCCTCCATTCCTCCCCGATTCCACCTCCGCCCACCGCCTCCTGGATTGTGCCGGGTGTGTGTGGAAGCGTCTGAAGCCGCTCTTGGGGGCTCTGTCATGAATCTGGTTGCCACTCACTACAACTGCACATCACCCATGGACTACATCTACCATCATGCACTGCACACACACATTCCGTCCACCATTACACCAATCACACAGCTGTCACCATTCACTCATTAGTCTTGATTGTCTCACCTCACCTGCACCTCATTCACTCACACACATTTAAGCAGCACTCTCATGCACCCATTGTCTTGTTTCCCCTGGCTAACATTTCCGGCGTTTTCCCAATTTGTCTTTCCGTGCACTACCTGGACTGTTGACCTCCTCTCCTGATCGTTTGCTGCCTGCCTCTGACCTTGCCTGTTATATGGTAATCCTCTCTGTCTGCCGCCTGCCCTGACCCATTGCTCTGCCTCTGATTTCGACTCTGCCTTTTCTACGTTGCCCTCGATACCTCTGCTTGATATTTGCCTGTTTGACCTTGTACTAATAAAGCTGCTAGTGGATCTACTCTCGCCTCTGACCTGTCATTTGTTACAATGACAATCGTTTTACTCAAATGAAACGGTCAAATGCTCATGAAGTGACTGTCCGAGCAGTTCTGGGGATGTTGTTCATGTATTTATGTCCTCATTTAGTGAGACGGCAGAAGCTGAAAACACCGCGAGCATCACGCGCTTCAGTATGTATGTGTGCAGTAAATGAAACCGCACGTCTGTGTCATTCATTAACAGAGATGCAGAACATGCAGGATTCATATTTAAATACTGTTTTTGCGGCTTAATATTTATAGATACTAGTCCATAGCGCGAGTCGATTTAAGTGTACTGACCTACTTTTGATTAATTCATCCAAACTTCGACACATTCCATGACATTCCGCGTTATACGGTAAATTCCATTATATGACTGCATTCCGCGATTCCGCCCGCATTTTCCGCATTGCGGACATCATAGGTTATATTGAGGTGTTTTGCAACTTCAGTGTAGTGGATTGTGATTTATTGCAATCGTATTTTACCTTTGAGAGACAACTGATGCGTGATCACTGAGGCAGCTCCAGTTAGCAAGTGCTTTCGGTGTGAGACTGCCTTCAGTTTTCCGCGTTGATTGGTCGGACTCGTGACAATGAGGGACAGATGCGAGACAGATATGTACATTTATACTGTTATGCCGTGAAAATACTGATTTATATTCGTTGGCATATGTGCCAATTTATGTTTCTGCTGGTGCATGCCCACAAAATGGCAATATTAAATTCAGGAGAGAAGATCATTTTTGAGTGCACCCATGTATACTAATGTCTGACCGATAGAGAGCGCGTCTGTTTTCTGTGAGAGTGAATGAATGGGAATCCTGCGAGCGGAGAGATTTGCGCTCGTGCATTTGATGTGCTCTTGCAGGCTATAATGTGCTCTGGACATTATCAAAGACTCAACCACCCGTCCCACAGACTGCTCTCTCTGCTGCCCTCAGGAGGCGTCTCCGCAGCATCCGATCCGCACTAGCCGACTGAGGGACAGCTTTTCCCTCAGGCTATCAGGCTAATGAACAGTCGAAATGACCCACCTACAACACACTCCCACTCACACAACATGCCATGCACTGCACTTTAACACAGTTCAACTGGACTACACGCACACACTGCACTAACACATCTGCTATCACTGGACACCGTACAATGCACATCCACGACACTGCATATGCATAATCTGTTGCACCTTTGCACAACTATCTGTTGCACAACCAATCTACTGTAAATTTATAATCTGTTGCACATTCACATAAGACTATGTATAGATGTGTACATAATGTAGATGTGTACATACAGTGTATAATGTGGATCGATAACTAAGTATGTCTTTATAGTACACTATGTGTACTGAGTATATGTATGTGTATTTTGCACATTGTCTTCTGTACAGTCTGTAAATACATACTGTCCATATGTAAATTGTTTTGGGTTTTTTGCACTGTCTGGAGCACGCTTGTAAGAATTTCACTCACCAAGGCACTTGTGCTGTGGTGATGTGACAATAAAAGTGATTTTATTTGATTTTGATTTGGACATTTGTCACTAAAATAACTTTGCAGAAAAAGGAGAAGAAAGTCGTGTCTGAAAGCTTCCATCAATTTTTTAATTCGTTAAATGAATGGAGAACATCGTGTTATTCCGTCGGTGGTGCTGGAGCACTTGATGAGGTCCGCTTTATTCCTTTGAGCCGACCACGCTGTCCTCATCAACCGAAAAACCCCCACACCCCTAATCCTAACCACTGCGTATCGTATGCACACTAAAGTCAATTTCTGCGTATAAATAGAACGCCAAATAGAAACAAAAACTTGTGGTATTGATACGCACTTTCATTATGTACGATATAAAGTAGCATAGGTGCCACATAAAATGATGCGGCGGGCCGAAATAGGCCCGCGGGCCTTGAGTTTGACACCCCTGATCTAGAGAGTCGCTTTCCAGAGACCTCCACTCTGAGAGCCATACTCTGGTAAGCTAGTCTATGATGGCGAGCTTTGAGCTTGCCTGTAGAGAGGTTTTGGCTATAGATCTGCTGGGCAGGGATGATGTTCTTTGAGTCTGTGGCTTTAGGAATCCAGCTATTCGGACACTCATCCCTCAGCATGGTGGCGTTGGTATAGCGTTCCCATAGCGCCCTCTAGAAGACGCAGCGTAGAGTTCCCCTCGAAAGGGAACGTCTCAGGTTATGCATGTAACCATGGTTCCCTGAGAATAGGGAACGAGACACTGCGTCTCTTGGCCATGCTTTGGGCATTCCTGTCTGTGACCCCTTTGAAAAAACAGGATGACGTTTTCACAGGCGCCCTTTTTATTCCTGCAGTCGCTCATTTGCTTACGTCAAAGGCTTCCACCTGCCAATGTCCAGTGCATTGTTATTTTTTCATTAATGCTTACGACCCCGGTCACGCTGAAGGCATTTCCATAGCGCCCTCTAGAGGACGCAGCGTCTCGTTCCCTATTCTCAGGGAACCATGGTTACATGCGTAACCTGAGACGTTTTTAGTTCATTTTGCAAATTAAAAGTCCTGCTGAAAACGAAAAATCATAGTGAGGGGCAGGCCAAAAACCTTACCCTTATCAGCATAAATGCTATTTAAATTATTTAAAGTAATATTTAATTTTAAAAAATGATGTCATTTTTATGAAATAATACATATTATTGACATGTTTTAAAATGTCTGATTTATTTGTTGTTTTATTAAATCTATTTGATTATTTCTTGGGGACGCAAATGGCACTGATTTCATGGAATGACCCATTAACAGGGTTTCTGTGGGTATTAAAAAGTGTTAATTTGACTTCCACAATTAAGGCCTTAAAAGATCTTGAATCAGAACAGAAAGTATTGAATTCAAAAAGTCACGGAACTAAATGTTTTATGCACTGTAAAAGAAAATTTAAAAAGCATATCTAAACTTCTTATATTTTAAGTAAAAGTTACATATTACAGTAAAAGTTGCACAGTGTTGGCAGTCAGTTTTAAAACAAACAAACAAACAAACAAACAATAAATAAATATAAATAAGAGTGAAACAATACATAAAATACATATAGTGATCAAGGGATATTCTGGTCATTCAATCTGTCCAGGAATATGTCTATAGTAACTAAAATGAGTAACACCTGCAGTTCATCTGGGAAACAATCAAAGACCAAAATGTAAAGTCCAGGTTCTGTGGACAGGACAACTAACCTCAGATGCTGCTGAGGATCTTGTTGATTTGAGCTCATCTCTTACTGCTGTTTGAATATAAGAGCGATTAGATTAATAAGGACCTGTTTATTTTTGTTTAGTTCACATCAATAGATGTCCACTAGATGTCACAATGCACTCAGACAACACTGAGTCCTTCCACAAGTCCCAAGTTTATAAAAATTGTCCCAAAAATGGACATACCTTTGAATGTTCTGTCGTTACCTGGATGAACCTGGATGACCCACAACTGTTTTCATGTTTTAAGATAGATGTTCACGAGAGCCTTGTTTGTCCTGAGCAGTTAAACTGCATATTTCACAACTTTCCATCAATGACTGCCTGAGTTTGAGATCCATCTTTTCACATTAACAACATTCAATAACATTTACTGATGCTCAAGCAGGAAACACCATGCATTAAGAGCAGGGGGTGTAAACTTTTGAACAAGATGACGTGTACAATTTTCTTCCTTTGTTAAAAAATCTGTTTTCTTTTTTCTTCCTTCTTTTTTTTCGTATGGTACTGCCCCTCAAAAAAATTGTCTGCATTTTCCCTTTAAGAATATTGTGGGAAAGTGTGATTATTAAAAATAAAATGAAGAGGAAAACCAAGTCCTGTGTTTGTGGATGTCATTTTCCTATAGAGTAGTTTGTGTTACAAATCTTATTAGTACTCAAAAAAATTCAAAAGTATTTAGATTGAGTTACAAAACTTCTGTAATAGAAAGAAATACGTTACAAATGACATTTTAAAGCATGTATTTAGTAATCTGTGCATAGGTTTTTATGGTTAAGTTCCATATTGGTATAAATGTTTATTACTGTCATAATTTTTTTATCTTGATGTTTTTATTGGATATTTTTAGAACATGAGAAGTCATAAAATCAAATACCAATTCTAGAACATTGAACATTGAGGGATGACACACTTCGGCATTACATATTGAAATGTAGATTTAAATACATGTTCTAAATGTTGGGTTTGGGTTTTCACAATAATGGACAGTAGAATATGTTGTGTCTGCGTTTCTGTGAGAGCCACACACTGCGGTGAACTGCTGGGCAATCACCATCTTGTCTGTGTGTTCATTTGTCCACAGTAAAGTTTTTCCAGATGTATAAATGCTTCCAGACGAATGCGATACTCTGGGGTTTATGGCGTGTTAGTCGTGCACAAGCGAGGGGCCGTAAGGTCACGGACTGTTGAACAGACAAAACCACTGATAAAGTACTCGGAGGACCGTTTCTTTGTTTCCTTCAGAGAACTCAAAGTGCAGGATTTATAGAGACATTCTAGATACATTATTTGGATCCTAATTTATTTAATAGAGCACTTTTATCTATTTTAATCCATTTCATTTGTCTAACAATTCATATGCATTGATCACAGGGGAAATCTGTTATTGCTGAGATTATTTTCAGAGCCGACATCATTTCCATGATCTTAATGAAACAGTTCACCCAGAAATGAAAGTTATGTTACCATTTACTCACCTCATGTTGTTCCAAACCTGTACAAATATCTTTCTTCTGTTGAACACAAAAGAAGATGTATTGAAGAATGTTTGTAACCACTGAATTGCTGGTAGCCATTCACTTTCATAGTACGAAAAATACTCTGGAAGTCAATGGCTACCATCATCTGTTTAGTTACCATCATTCTTCAGAATATCTTCTTTTCTGTTGACGGTAGCCATTGAATTCCATAGTATTTTTTTCCATATGGAAGTCAATGGCTACCGTCAACTATTTTTTTTAAATATCTTCTTTTGTGTTTAGCAGAAGAAAGAAACTCTTACAGGTTTGACACAACTTGAGGGTGAGTAAATGGTTGAACTTTCCTTTGCTAAGTGGCTAATTTCAGAACTACTGTAGCATTGGATGCATCCTAAATACACAAAGTCAAATTATAGTTTCACAATGATAATCAAACATGCTTCCTTAGTGTTTAATAAGAAATCAGAAGATGAATTTGCTAATTCAAGTCACTGTGCATCCTTTTATGTCTATTTACATCTAAATATTTTGATTAACGCTGTTGTTCGTCACTATGTTTTGGCCCAATTATGCATTTTTTGTGCAAAAGAGAGTGCTGTTCAGAGGGAAAGCTGAGTTGAACACGTGACTCGTGACCTGCACCATGTGAAAAAAGACGTCCTGCATGTGTTCAAGTCATCAGGAGTTAGTGTGCAGACGTTCTTCAAAGGGCAGCTAGAATGAAACGCAGAGCCGAGTCCTCATCCTCTGTGCATTTATTCTTATAAAGATGTTCATTTAAGCCCAAACTCCATGTGCTGTACAGGTACATCTAAAAAAAATTACAATATCATGAAAATGGCCAATATTTTTTGTCACTCATTTCAGAAAGTGAAACCCATATATATTATATAGATTCATTACACATAGAGTTAAATATTTCAAGTCTTTATTTCTTGAAATTTTGATGATTATGGCTTACAGATAATGAAAACCCAAAATTCAGTGTCTCAGAAAATTAGAATATAACATAAGAAAAAGTATGGAAGTATGGAAAAAAGTTCTGGAAAGTATGTTCATTTCTATTTACTCAATACTTGGTTAAGCCTTCTTTCTCATGAATTACTGCATCAAAGCGGCGTGTATTTTGCATTCTAATATTTGGAAATACTTATTTTTGACTCATTAGCTGTAAGCTCTAATCATCGAAATTAAAACAAACAAAAAAACTTTTCTTTACATGTAATGAATCTAAAATATATGAAAGTTTCACTTTTTGAAATAAGTTACAAGAAAAAAAGAACTTTTCACCATATTCTATTTTTTGAGAGGTACCTGCATATTCAATTCAATTCAATATAATTTGTAAAGCGCTTTTTACGATACAATCGTTGCAAAGCAACTTCACAGGAAATAAAGTTTATAAAATAGATTTATATTGTAGAAACTCAATATAATTAACTTATGGGAAAATGTGGTTAATTCAGTATAATCGCATATGTCAGTATAATCACTGATGATATGTCTGTACAGAATGATCCATCCAGTCCTAGCATGCTATAAACAATAAAGGTTATTATTACTGTTGTTATGGAACTGTTTCAAACATAAGTAGAGCAGAACATCTAATCCTCTTTGCATGGAACAGCGCAAACATTCATCTAATTGTTGGTGAGCAATGAAATGACTGTCTGAAAGTCCAAAGTTGAAGAGCAAAAGTGCAATATTCTCAGATTTAATGAGATAACTTAAGTGATTATAATTCATTCTCAATGGCGTGTACTCAGGATATGTGAGATACAGAAGTGTGAGGAAAAGTGACTGGAGATAAACAGACATTATAAAGGGAAAAACTGTGGCATTCGGTTATTTCTTACATGCTACAAAAATCTTGTAATTTTTTATTAGGAATTGCTCATTGTTGTATTAAAAACTTACATGAAATTTAAACATTGCCAATGTTTGAACAACCTAAAACTGATACTAAAATATTTGGAAACAACATTCAAAAGTATAAAACTGAAAGCAAGAACTTAAAAACACAAGTCTATGTTCATATACATATATATATACTCCTAACATGTTTGCTTATATGTACTGTTGTATCCAAAATATGTTTTGTTCTCAATAATAATAATAACTTCTCAGCTTCTGCAGCAGCCCCCTTATATCCTGTAGATTTCCCAGAAAAAGACAATGTCTTAGAGAGTATTAATGTCACAGATCTGCCTATCCTGTTCCCTTTCCAATCACAGTGCACGCCCTCACCTGGTTTCACTCATCATTGATTGAGCACACCTGCAATCACTTACCTCCACCCTTCATAAGCTCACTCACCTCTGTCACTCATCGGCTGGTCTTAAGGCTGCAAGGTTGCAGCTCTCTACACTGGTCGATGTCCTCCTGTCTGCCCGGCTATCCTTGGAACTCGTCTCTGCTGGTGGACACGCAAGTTTACAAACAGTGGATACTGTTCATCCTGCTTCCAGAACATTCTTCATTGTCTCTCTTCTGTTGGAAGCCCTTCCTGAGTTACTTTAATAAATTCCCTTTTGATTTGCATCTACCTGTCTGTCTCCTTTGACCAGTACCGTGACAGAAGACCAGCCCCTTAAAATAGAAGATCCGAACCGCACCGATAGAGGAGCGAGCGCGATTTATTTCGCTGGCTTGCGCGAATCCAGAGCCGTTGGAGTTCGCCACGGCTTTCATCCCTCTCGCCCTCGTCAGCTCCCTGGATGATGGGGTCCTCAAGACCCTGTTCCGACTTGAGATCTCATACCATCGACCCGTGGAGCTCCCAGACACTTCCGACCTGAATTGGGAAGAGACGGTGACCCAATGTCTGGGAGATCTCCAATCCCGAGCCGGGAGCCCGTCCAGCTCACCTTCTTCCCCACTGGTTCCGTCCAGTTCCGCACTAACCGAGCGCCCCCAGGTACCCCTGGGTTTGTTAATAGATTATGAGGGGAGGGTTTGGAGCCCGGCCCCAGAGCCTGCTCCTCGCCAGCGCCCTCCGGTGCCTGCTCCTCGCCAGCGCCACTGATGCCTCGTCTGGGCCGGTCCGGCTCACCATCGCCTCCACGGGCTCCGTCCAGCTTAGCGCTTCGCGAGCGCCCCCAAGAATCAGCGCTTCCCGAACGCTTCCGAGTGCACTTCCAGCGCCCACAGAGCACGCTCCGCCAGAGTGCCCAGCAGAGGGGAACTTCCCAAGAAAATTTTTGGGGCCCTATAACATCTGCCTGGGTGGCCGGGCGCAGAGCCAAGGCCACGGAACTCCCTGACCCACCTGAAAAAATAAGGGCCAGGTCTCCAGTTCCACCATGGTCTCCAGAGCTCCCTGATCCGCCAAGGCCGCCACAGTCCCCGGATCCGCCATGGCCTCCCGAGTCCCCGGACCCGCCATGGGGCACCGCCCTGGAGGCCACCTGTCCGGTCTCCAAGTCCCTGAGGCCTCCAGGCGCCCACCCCCCCTCCCCGGTGTTACTATTACGGCGCGAGTCGCGCCTTCCGGGAGGGGGAGGTAATGTCACAGATCTGCCTATCCTGTTCCCTTTCCAATCACAGTGCACGCCCTCACCTGGTTTCACTCATCATTGATTGAGCACACCTGCAATCACTTACCTCCACCCTTCATAAGCTCACTCACCTCTGTCACTCATCGGCTGGTCTTAAGGCTGCATGGTTGCAGCTCTCTACACTGGTCGATGTCCTCCTGTCTGCCCGTCTATCCTTGGAACTCGTCTCTGCCGGTGGACACGCAAGTTTACAAACAGTTGATACTGTTCATCCTGCTTCCAGAACATTCTTCATTGTCTCTCTTCTGTTGGAAGCCCTTCCTGAGTTACTTTAATAAATTCCCTTTTGATTTGCATCTACCTGTCTGTCGCCTTTGACCAGTACCGTGACAATTAAACAAAAGAACATTTAATAAGAAGAAACCTTTTTCATTTTGACTATATGGCCCATATTGGTCTTGAATGTTAGTGTTAGTTTCACGTTGTGCGATTTCAGCATTAAGTCAGGTCTGGTCACTGGTCTGCAACTTATCTTAGCCAAAAAAACACCAAGGACAGGACAGGAAAAATCTCTGACAAACCAATGAGAATTTCTTTAGGTGTGAGTTTAGTTTAGATTTCCCTGTGCAGTATTACATTGCATGGTCAGTGCAGGACTGAGGGCATTCATGTGGTAAAACCTTGACTTAAAAGAAAACGTGATGTTTGCGTTTCTCTAAACTCTTTAATAGCACAGGGGATTGTTCTTACAAGATGCCTCAAGCTTATCCTGGCCAAACAAGCCAAAGAATGGACCAATGAACACAACATAAATGCCTGAAAACAAACAACCCCCTGATTTGGGCCACACAATGGCCTTGTAAAGAAGATGGATCACTTTATAGTCTGTGTACAGCAGAATACAAATCTAAGAGTTCCTTTCTCGTACATTTTATGACCTTCGTCTGTTGACTTGTTGAGATGTTGCAATAGCACCACAAAACAAACCTCAAGAGGGTGATTGGGATGAGGTTTATACAGATACTTGGCAAATGAGAAAACATGAAACAGACATGAAACATTCATTTGATACTGCATGATTATATATCAGTTATAATGGTTTGTTAATAGCAACAACTGGACTTTAAAATAAAGCGTGACCTGTGATTCATTGTATTTCAGCTTCAGCTATTTTGGCTTCCAACTATTATGCAAGCAAGATAATTAAGATAAAACGATTCAAACGATGTAATGTGACTGTCACAAAAAATGCAGTTTGGTGAGTGATGTACTTGATATTAAAGAGTTCAAGAGATTAAATATATTTAGATTAAATATATATATTATATTTATAAGTGACAATAGTCTAATATGCTTCGCTCACTGCTCATACTTTATGCTCATAAATCACTCACTGCTCTTGATTGAATAACTTTAGTAGCTTTAATAAGACCAAATGTGTATTTAATTCATTCAAAGAAAACTATGGCGTGTTTTATTTGTACATTTAGTAGGCTTTTAACTGAATACTGTACTGTTTGATTGACTCACCGACATATTTTTAGAGCATTGTATATTTATTTGTATTTTTCTATTGTATTTGCTCTATGCTTCATCATTTTATTAAGTTTTATTACATTAGTTAGCCTAACATTAGTCTCGCTGTGTGTGTGTGTGTGTGTGTGTGTGTGTGTGTGTGTGTGTGTGTTTTATTAATGACATTTTATTAATGACTTTTTCATTACTTACTTACATTAGTTAGCCTAGCATTAGTCTCCGCTGTGTGTGTGTGTGTGTGTGTGTGTGTGTGTGTGTGTGTGTGTGTGTGTGTGTGTGTGTGTGTGTGTGTAAACTGTGTGTGTGTGTGTGTGTGTGTGTGTGTAAACTGTGACATTTCACTGACATGCAACCGGCCAAAATAAAAGCTTGAAAACATAATAAATAAAAAAAGCTTAAGTATTGTTTTTATTTCATTGTGTGTGTGTGTGTGTGTGTGTGTGTGTGTGTGTGTGTGTGTGTGTGTAAACTGTGACATTTCACTGACATGCAACCGGCCAAAATAAAAGCTTGAAAACATCAAAATAATAAAATGTATTAAGACAAAAAAAAGCTTAAGTATTGTTTTTCTTTCATGGTGTGTGTGTGAAAAAGCTATTGTTCGTTTGAAAGAGCTGTTGTTAATTGTGTTGCAACACAGTAGATAAAAACAGGATGATGCTATTCCACTAAGTACTGTATGTATAAACAAGCATGGCCTTGTGTTGACTCGACTTTGCCCTCGGCTAGAACACTTATAAGCTCTCTATTGTGAAGCTGAATGTCAGTGTAAAGTCACATCCATTTAACAGGGAGTGGAGTAATAATGCGCATGACATCAGCTGTGTGGTAATGATTAATACAGTGCCTATGATTTCAGCAATGTTTAGGTAAGAAGCTACAAAGTTTCTCTCATATATGGCCAATGATAAAAGATAATGATATTTCAAAGGTGCGGGAGCAGAATTATACTGTCATTGGTAGCTGAAAACCGAATCAAACAGGCCAAAACATGACTTCTGCAGAAGCGTCCTGCAGATTCAGACCTTGTTCTGTCAGGAGACCAGACAAAGAGTCATGGTTTATAAGCATTTATGACTGGTCTGGTTAATCTTAAACCTTTGATCCAATTCCCTCTTTTCTCATGCCAGGTTCTTCTCTTTTCCATATGTTTGCATGCGTTTGTCTATGATTCAGAGGAAGTTTACATGTCGTCTTGCAGACCATCAGCTCCACATCTGTATTTTTCATAAGCCAATGAAATAAAGCACATAAAATAAGAAAACTGCAGTGGACAGTTCAGCAGTTCAGTCTATTTTACAGATTATTATTTAAAGTTATTATTTTAAATTGTTCATGTAGTTGAGCTTTGCTCTTAAAATTGCATTTAGCAACTTTTTCTGACTGAGAAAGAAGCTTTTGAGCATCTGTGGCATTGCATTCTCATCATCTGCTTAGTTGCACTAAACACAGAATCGGTGTTCTTCGAAGCTCTAAAGAAGTGATTTTGTGCATTTAAGCTCTAAAATGACTTTTTCTGCAAAAAAGCTGAAACTCATGAAAATCTGTCTTCTGCATTGCAAAAAACATTTCATTTCATTAGAAAGAAAAACATTTAAAATGTTCTAAATTGCAACTTCATCATTACAAATGTGTAATTATAAATATATGTCTAACAATAAAATTACATTGAAGCATATTTTAGTTTACTATAAATGCTTGTTGTCAGTATATTTGGCATTACACTTTACACAACAGATGAAATTATGAAATAGTTATATACTTAACTTCTGCTTACACTCTTAGAAATAAAGGTTATTTATTGGAATCCATGAAGATCCTTTAACAGAACTTGAACCTTTGCATTCCACCGAAGGTCCGTAGTGTAAAAATGTTCTTCAGTTCTTCAGACTAAGGAAAACCTGCGTTGAAACCTTTATTTTTAAGAGTGTGAGTGGGTCAAAAACGTATCTGAGATTCATCTACTTGTATTAATTATGAAATTAAACTATAATACATTTTAATTTAATTGTAAATAACATGCAAGTAAGAGTCCAAAAACATTCTGTTCACACCAGAATCGTCACACTTTAGTTTAGGGCCAATTCTTGCTCTTAGTTAACTATTAGCGATGACTTTTTCCACAATAAACTCCTAGTTTGCTTCTTAGTTAGCTAGTTAAGATAGTTGTTAAGTTTATGTTTAAGGGATCTAAAATATGATCCGGCAGAATAAGTCATTGATATGTGCTTTATGAGTACTAATAAACAGCCAATATGCATGTTAATAAACAATAGTTAATAGTGAGAATGGTTCCCTAAACTAAAATGTTACCATATTTTCAAGTTTATGACGGATTTGTTTTAATAGTATGCTAAAGTGTACTTCTGCTTCACAAGGGTCCTCATGCCAGAAAGCACTTTGTTTCAACTTTCTTCCATCCTGAAGACTAGAGTTAGTCAAAATAGAGACTAGATTCAGTCTGAAGTCAAAGAAAGTTTCCCATGCAGTGAGCATGAGGTCGCACAGAATCAACCAAAGCTGTTTGTCAGAGTATTATTCACTTGCTCTTCATGTGTGACATACATCAACTCCTTTTTTAACACTATTAAATATTAAACAGGACCATCTGTCAAACACAGGTTTGTTATTCATGAAAAGTCTAAATGCTTTACTTCTACTTCGAAGAATAGATGCATATTATATTATTTTTGAATAGCCCCTAAATTTGATCTTTCCTTTTCCACACGGCTCTCCCTACGTGTGATAAAGCACATATAGTCCTACTGCACTCAGAAGTTGGACCGGATTGCACATCACGTCATCTTCAAATACATCTGCTACTAATATTCCATATAGCATTATGCTAACAACATGAATAAAACGGTCTAATTTTCTCCATTATCTTCATTGCCTTCAGGAATCGGTTAGGAAATCTATATTACCATTACGAATGTCATACTGTAAAGCTAATTATTAAATTTGACTTTCTGCCAATTGGATAGTTGTTTGGAAAGACAATGCTGAAGAGTTGAGGTCAAGGAAAATGGATATGAACAGCTTTCTGTTTTGACTGATGTTTCAATGTTGAAACTGTTGAAAAAGATGAGGATTATGCATGTAGGGTTTGGCTGCTTTACCAAACTAATGAGACATATTTATTTCTCAAGTTAGATTGCTCATGTTGGTTAAATGTGCCGTGATTCATTCATATGAGCGCTGCTGACCATTTGTCTGTCTGATTTACAAGTATTGTCTGGAGTAGCTTACACGTCAAAGTGTGCAGGTGCATCTCAATAAATTAGAATATCGTGGAAAAGTTCATTTATTTCAGTAATTCAACTCAAATTGTGAAACTCGTGTATTAAATAAATTCAATGCACACAGACTGAAGTAGTTTAAGTCTTTGGTTCTTTTAATTGTGATGATTTTGGCTCACATTTAACAAAAACACCAATTCACTCTCAACAAATTAGTATACTTCACAAGAACAATAAAAAACATGTTTAGTGAATTGTTGGCCTTCTGGAAAGTATGTTCATTTACTGTATATGTACTCAATACTTGTAGGGGCTCTTTTTGCTTTAATTATTGCCTCAGTTTGGCGTGGCATGGAGCTGATCAGTTTGTGGCACTACTGAGGTGTTATGAAGCCCAGGTTTATTTGACAGTGGCCTTCAGCTCATCTGCATTGTTTGGTCTCGTTTCTCATTTTCCTCTTGACAATACCCCATAGATTCTCTATGTTCAGGTCTGGTGAGTTTGCTGGCTCAAGCACACCAACCATTGTTGGTCATTTAACCAACTTGTGGTGCTTTTGGCAGTGTGGACAGGAGCCAAATCCTGCTGGAAAATGAAATCAGCATCTTTAAAAAGCTGATCAGCAGAAGGAAGCATGAAGTGTTCCAGGATTTCTTGGTAAACGGGTGCAGTGATGTTGGTTTTCAAAAAACACAATGGACCAACACCAGCAGATGACATTGCACCCAAATCATCACAGACTTTGGAAACTTAACACTTGACTTCAAGCAACTTGGGCTATGAGCTTCTCCACCCTTCCTCCAGACTCTAGGGCCTTGGTTTACAAATGAAATACAAAACTTGCTCTCATCTGAAAAGAGGACTTTGGACCACTGGGCACCAGTCCAGTTCTTCTTCTCTTAGCCCAGGTAAGACGTCTCTGACGACAACTGTAGCCAAATTCCTCGACACGTCTGTGTGTGGTGCTCTTGATGCCTTGACCCCAGCCTCAGTCCATTCCTTGTGAAGTTCACCCAAATTCTTGAATCGATTTTGCTTGACAATCCTCATAAGGCTGCGGTTCTCTCGGTTGGTTGTGCATCTTTTCCTTCCACTCAACTTTCTGTTAACATGCTTGGATACAGCACTCTGTGAACAGCTTCTTTGGTAATGAATGTTTGTGTCTTCCCTCCTTGTGAAGGGTGTCAATGATTGTCTTCTGGACAACTGTCAGATCAGCAGTCTTCCCCATGATTGTGTAGTCTAGTGAACCAAACTGAGAGACCATTTTGAAGACTCAGGAAACCTTTGCAGGTGTTTTGAGTTGATTAGCTGATTGGCATGTCACCATATTATAATTTGTTGAGATAGTGAATTGGTGGGTTTTTGTTAAATGTGAGCCAAAATCATCACAATTAAAAGAACCAAAGACTTAAACTACTTCAGTCTGTGTGCATTGAATTTATTTAATACATGAGTTTCACAATTTGAGTTGAATTACTGAAATAAATGAACTTTTCCACAACATTCTAATTTATTGAGATGCACCTGTATATGATGCCACACAAAATGGAAAAAAACAAAGACACATAATGTTTTTTTTCCTCCTATAGACCTTATGCATGAGAGAAACAAGTGTGAAGCCATCTTTAGAACTTTGTCTTTGAACTTCCTTTTATTGTGGTAGCGCTATAGCTATTTAAGAGTAGCCTAATCATCTAGTGAAGTGGATTTACACAGGCCAGAGTTAACCAAAGTTATCATGATGAGCATTGTAATGTTCGAAGCAGATGTCATAACAATGTCATTCATAAATTCTACTAGCTTACATTCATGCTGTGAAAATACAAACGGAAGACAGAAGACAACGAATACAATACTACGAATACAAACAATACAAACTTTTTTTTTTTTTTAAACCATTTAAAAAATCAAAGAACATATAAGGAAAATAGAAAAAAATCTAAATCTAAAACGAATATATTTCCATTATAAAGACCCTTTTGTGGAATCTTCATGGAACCACAGATGCAATAAAGAACCTTTATTTTTAAGAGTGTCACTAAAAAGCAGTTGAGCTGTTTTGTTGTGAGATAAATAAGCCCAATTGAGTTTAAAATCTTCTTTCTCGCTCTAAACAGTTTTCATTGCATATGATGTTGTGTTAATTTGCATATGCACTGAATGAATAGTGTGTTCTGTTTTACTGACGCCTTTAGAGAAGACCATTAGTTTTGTTCTTAATTTCTGTTTGGGAAATATCATATTCATAAATGTCGAAGGACAAAAAGTACACCTAGCTTTGTGCAGTTTGAGCTTTGTCAAGTAGGTATTTTAAAGCAATGGAGGGTGTGCTAAGGCCAAAAAGACTATTGTTGTAAAACCTTGACATGTTATCCTTTTTAAGATTCTTATATTTATTTTTGTATTTAGAGATAAGGATTTGTTTCAATACCCCCCTGTTGGCTATATAGGGTGACATCAGCTAAAATGGGCCACGTTTTGGTAAATTACTTATAATACCATCAAATAAGCAATGCATGAGAATGATATTCTTATAAATTAGCATGGGTCTCTTAAATATATTTATATTTTTAAATAAAAGTTTCTGTGCATTGGTGTCTTTTGTGTGCATGCTTGTATTTTTTAAAAAGACTGTTAAGATTTTGTATGGATACATATCTACATTATAAACCTGTGTGTTACTGTGGCTCAGTGGTAGAGCATTGCGTTAGCAGCACAAAGGTTGTGGGTTCGATTCCCAGGAAACACACATACTGACAATAAATGTATAACCTGAATGCACTGTAAGTCGCTTTAGATAAAAGCGTCTGCTAAATGTAAATAAACCTATTTCTGTCTAAAAGTGTGTGTTTTGTATTGATTTCTTGCTGTTATTAGTTTACACATGTTGTGTGAGTTATACTAGTTACAGTGTGATCGTGGTGTGTGTGTGTGTGTGTGTGTGCGTGTGCGTGTGCGTGGGTGTGTGTGTGTGTGTGTGTGTGTGTGTGAAAGAGAGAGAGAGTGTGTGTGCGTGCGCGCTGCGTGTGTGTGCGTGTGTGTGTGTGTGTGTGTGTGTGTGTGTGCGTGTGTGTGTGTGTGTGTGTGTGTGTGCGTGTGCGTGTGTGTGTGTGTGTGTGTGTGTGTGTGTGTGTGTGTGTGTGTGTGCGTGTGTGTGTGTTGTATTGATTTCTCGCTGTTATTAGTTTACACATGTCGAGTGAGGTACACTAGGTGATCGTGTTGTGTTGCAGTGGGCGGGTGGTGAAGTCTGCGGTTGTCATAGCGGCGCTGTTCCTCTCCTGAAGCGCGGCTCTGTGTTGCTCCTCCTCGCTCGTCAGCGCTAGTTTTCTTTAAAGAGTGAATGAGGAGAGCGCAGTTTTTCTGCTGTGGATACTGTCGGAATCAAATATGTCTCACACTGTGACTCTCAGCGGTCCCTCGCCGTGGGGTTTTCGTCTGGTGGGTGGACGGGACTTCAGCACACCGCTCACCATTTCAAGAGTACGTCTTTTCTTATTCTTCTCTTTATTGATGAACTTTGTTTCAGGGCTGGTTTCACAATGCAACGGAGGCGAGGGCCTTACACCCGGCGTGCTATTTCACTGTGAAGATGGAACATGGAATTTGGGTTAACTTAACAACTCTTTTTCAAAACTTTGTTACGAAAATATTTAATTTCGCATTATTTTGTTGTTCACACAAACATCAAGCAAACATATTGGTCAGAAGTTGTTATTTTATGCTCTTTAAACTTAATGGAGTTCTTAGTTCGGTTCCATAGAAATATCAACGTCATCTTCAGAGAAATAACAGGATAAACACTAAAGAGTTGATGACTTACAATGTGAGCATGTAGCTGTAAAATGAATAGCCTTGGTCAGATAATTTGATTTGGGAAGAATCTAAAGGAGAAGTGTTTGAGTTCATATTAACATCTCTGTTTTGGGCTCAGTCCAGAGATTGAGGAGTTGAGAGATTTAGGAGAAAAATGTAAAAAGCAGGAGACTTAAAGGGAAAGTTCACCCAAAGATGAAAATGATGACAGCATCATGTACTCACTGTAAAGCTGTTCCAATCCTGTACGAGTTTCTTTCTTCTGCTGAGCACTTAAGAAGATAGTTTGAAGAATGTTCATAACCAAACAGCTGACGGTAGCCATTGACTTCCATAGTATAATTTTGCATCACATTTTTAGTTACTCATTTTCTTCAAGATATCTTCTTTTGTATTCAACTGAATAAAAACATGAAGATGAGTAAATGCTGACAGAATTGAGATTTTTGGGCAAACTGTCACTTTATGAAGAGGTCTATGAGAAACATTTCAGATATTTCAGAGATCTCCTTTGTGGTTTTGACATTTCTTTGGGCACTGACTTCGATGCTTCTCAAATGAATGAAAAGCTGAATCATGCTCGACAAACCCTATCATTTACTGCACATTTGTGGTCAGTAAATGCTTGTGCCAGAAGAAATCTTATTCAGCTGCCTTCCACTTGCATTGCTTTTGAAAAGCGGCAGCTGGTTTTCATCGATTAATATTTACAGCCAGCCAGGGATTTATCTGTGGTATGAAGTGGTCGTGGATGTTTAGTCTACTCTATCCATCCATCCATCCATCCATCAATCTAGTGGATGCACCTACAGTTTAATTAGAGCTGATAAAAATACAGATCCTATACAAATAAAATACCCCATAGCCAGAATAAAAACCTTGTGTTGAATGATTTTGATGTTGTGCAGGGCAAAGAAATATCTGCAACTTGTAAAGATAGCAGCTTGATCGTGCTGAAAGCTGGTGAAAGGCTCACCACAGGCTTGAGCATAAAACTAGTAAAGTGGAGGCTCGGCTTCGGATATTTAACATTCACATCCTATGAAGGTTTCCATCTGGCACTGGGGATAGATGTCCCAGTAAATGCTGAGATTAATAGGTCAGCCACAGGTTTTGTTAGGGAAAGTGTCTGTTAGGGTTGCAGATGTTATGTTGTCCGTTGGCAAAATAGCCATTTTTCCAGAATCCGAATGGAAAACGTCCAAATGGAAAAGAACAGTTTAAACACAACCTAAGATGCAATTTTAGTCAAATGAGTGTGATTTGGATAAAGTGGCAGATGTATTGTTAATATGGAGATGTTGTGTTGAAATATTCAGCTACAATAGCCATATGGCGTCTCTCTCCACAACCTTGTGGTCAAATGCTTTCGCTTCTGGGCTAATGGGTTGAACATTTGGTGCTTTCCTGGTGAATGTGAGAGGCGTGAGGTAAAGCTGACTGAATCACTGCCAAGCGCGATTTATAACAAATTGTCAGCACTTGTCCAGACTGACAAACGTGGCCATCCATTCACAGGAATTCAACGCCCCGTGTCACACAGAAGGCAGAATGGAGCGATGCTTTCACTACAAAATAACTGAAAAGATCTGAATCTCATTTTCATTCCGGTGATAAACTTTACATTTGTCCGAACCGGTCAAGCATGCACCGTCTTATAAACATATTTACTCTGTTAATCTTCAGCGTCCCTCTGGGATTTCGCGAGGCTAATGTATTGCATCCAGGGCCTTCCTCTTGTTACTGCTCTGTAAGGGCATGCAGTAATACTGGCACGCTGCAGCTCATTGTCCACAGTCCTTCAGCTCTGCATTCATAGCACAACCACATTCCAGGAAGCCATGTGACATTATTCAAAATGAGATTTTCAAGCACAGGACTCATCAAAGTTCACAATTGTTCAGCCTCATGGGCGTTCGGCCAAGCAACACTGTTAAAGTTGAGTGTCTGTTCAAATGCTTTAAACAAATGGTCGGTTGCAAATTAAAAAAAAATTGTCGCTGCTCTATTCTAACAGGGTCATGGTAGGTAGGAAAAAAACAATGCTTAAATGCCAAGGATTGCCTAATCAAACAATACTTGCCCAAAAAACAGTATGCAAATTCATCTGATGATAGGTAGAAGCTAGGCAGATGCCAGCACTGACATGCCCCCATCCTTGAAAACAATACAAAATAACAAACGTTCAAGAAAATATGTTCCAGTTTACAATAAACACGGGTTCATTCCACAAAGATACACATGGTTTGTGCTGACCACATTGATTCACTCATGGTAAGCGTATTCGGTCATTTGTTGGGACTAAAGATCTGGCTCCTGAAGCTAAACTGGTTTAGAGCAGTGGCTCTATACTAAATCAGTGTTTTTGTTTAGAAATTTGTGTCATAAAAATTTGTGAGTAAAAATGTATTTTTCTCTAATGTGTCTGGAAGGATAAAAATAAGCAGTTATACAGTGAAGTCTTGTGCTTTGAGGATAAGTTGTAAACGGCTTATGACATTGTGGTACACTGAAAACAACGTTTTTGACTCTTTATGTCCCATTTTCTATTTCTAATTTCACTATATCCAAGTGTTCAGTTAACAAAGTATACATGCTTTTCCATATTCCCATTATAATAATCATTAAACATTTTAAGCACATATTTTGATTTTGACATATAACCCGTCCTTTCTCCTCCTCGTTCTCTCTGCATTGTCAAGTTCTGATAATGTAGGCATGTTACCAATGGTTTTCGCTGTAAAGCGTGGCTTTTGTTGGCCAAAACATACGAGTTTTCATAGATCAGTGTGAAAAACGTGTCTTCACACTCTCAGAAAAAAAGGGGCAAAAGCTGTAACTCTGTGATGGTACTTTTTCAATAGATACACGTTTGTACCTTAGATATGGACCTTTAAGGTATCAATATGGATCCTTTGGGTCCAAATTTGTACCTTTTGAAAAGGTTCCACCCTAGTGACAGCTTTTGTACCTTGTTTTCTGAGAGTCTCCAGTGAGTTCACATCACATGCCCTCTGTAACTAGTCATTTTCTGAGCAGGGTAAACCACGATGTCTCAAGATAAAACACCATGTGTCTTAGTTTGACTCATGCACATGGCAATGAAGCTTGTTAAATGGGATGAATTAGCCTTATTAGTAGGCCAGGAGCTTCTGTTTGCTAAATATTTAGGGTTGTGTATATACTGTATGTGCTTGGCTTATTATAGGCAGTTTGCTTTGACTTTTAGGTAGGCTAAATCCCACTGTAATAAGTCAAGTGTCCTTAGGAACTATTTCAGGCCATTCCCTGGCTTTACATCAAAAGTGCTCTTTTGTGCGACATTTAGAGGTCTCTGAATACTTCAACTTCATTGTATCTACAGTGTGTTGTTATAGTGGATCTTTAATGATAGTGACTGTATCTCTCTATCAAAGATGCACTGAAAAAAATAAGAAGTTCAATTTACTTAAGTTTATTACTTAAGTCAAATTTAAATACGGGATTAAGTAAAGCTACTTAACACAGTTATCCAAAAATAGTAAAGGAAATAAGTACATTTAACGTGGCCAGGTAGAGGTTATTTCTACTTATTTATTGTAAGTTTATCCTACAATACTCAAACACATTTCACTCAGTCACAGTTTGTAAACTATACTCAATCAACATAGCATTGAAATACATGCCTATAAAGCGTGTGGCTAGTTACAAGCACGTATGTAAGCAAGCAGACTGCTCGTTATTCACTTTAAGGTAATATGTTGTTGACTCAATGTAGTTATTACCTGAATGAACACAGAGACCTGAATACTTGACACAGTGACGGTGACAATCAGTGAATAGTGTTTGAGTATGAATGGGTCATTTTGAGTAAACGATAAACTCCAGATGTCACAAAACAGGCAGTTACTTAACCTAACAACAAAAGCAACCACAAAACAGTGTAAATACAGCTCGAAAACAGCTAAAATAAAAGTACCTTATTAATTATTCATGCCCAAGTGCATGATGGGAACAACAGGATCATGACGTTGATATTTACTTAAACAATATTTGTAAAAATAACAAACAATTCCAAGTAAAATATACTTATAAGTTCAAACTTTACAAGCTGAGAACTGATATTGAATTTACTCTATTGAAATTCTTGCCTGAACTAAATGATTTAATGTAGAAATTACATTTGTTTTTCTGCAGTATTTACTTCACCACAAAATCATTTTTATCAGTGTACAGATTTAATTATTTTTACTAGGGCTGGGCGAACACTATTATCACAATAATTGACTTGCATTTCAAACAATATCAATACCATTAATGGGAAATATTTTCCACGTGTTTGTTAGACCTTGAGAATGAATGTAAGATAATTTGTTGTTTCACAATTAAACTCCACAGAGCTTTCTTTTAATTTAGGGCCCCATCAAATCTTTTATTTTCCAATAAATTCTGTAATTTAATAAGCTTACAATTCGGTAATGTATAATAACCTTACACAGTACTTAAAGTAACTGTGCTGATTGCTGTACTAAATGTAATTAATGCTAGTTTTAATAATAAAAATGTTTGGACACAATGTTTTTAATTGCTGTATTAAGTTGTAGTGATGAAAAGTAGTTTTCTTTTCGCAGTGCAATAACAATATTGTGATTTTTAGCATAATAATGAGAATTTAGGGGGAAATTTTGATCATTATGCAAAAAATGATATTAGATTAGATTTTTTGGGAAATGAATCAGACATATAAGATTTACACTGAGCATAATGAACTGAATTGAGTTGTGCAAGGTCTTGCTCACAGAGTCAAAAAAGCAAACTAATAGTGAACTAATAGCAAACTAACTGAGCTACAGTGACTATGGAGCTGCCTCATAAGCATGGATTGAACTCATTGAATACTCATTACATTTCACATTAGTCAAGTGAGGAACTGATCGTCTGTCATTGGTCTAGTTGTCGGCTTTGTCTCACTGATGGTTTCCAGTCAGTCAGTAATAGTACCTTGCAGGCGCTGTAGTGTTTGTCTTGGGTGTGGTGCTTCTTTAACCTTTCTTTTGTTTGTCTGTTGTTAGATAACACCTGCGAGTAAAGCAGCGCTGGGTGATTTGTGCCCTGGAGACACCATCCTAGCCATCAATGGAGAACTCACAGAGACCATGACACACATGGAGGCTCAGAACCGCATTAAAGCCTGCACAGATCAGCTCGTGTTGGCCATCAGCAGGTAAATCTGCCTTACTGTCCATACACTCACACGGTGGTACTTTACAAGAGCTGTGACTGGGGCGGTACCAATTTAAAGGACTTTAGTGCTTTATTAACCCCTGAATGGTGTATATTAGTACGTAGAGTGTACATATTAGTTCCTAGATGGTACATCTCAGTACCTTTTTAAAGGGTACCGCCATAGTGACAGATTTTGCATTACTCACCCTCATGTTGGTCCAAACCTGTAAGACCTTCGTTCATCTTCTGAACACAAATCCGAGAGTTTTCTGACCCTCCATAGACAGCAAGGGAACTACCACTGTCAAGGCACAGACACGCAGCAAGGACATCGATAAAATAGTCCATGTGACTTCAGTGGTTCAACCGTCATTTTATGAAGCTAAGAGAATACTTTTTGTGCGCAAAGAAAACAAAAATAACGACTTTATTCAACGATTTCTTCTCTTCCGGGTCAGTCTGCTGCTATTCAGGACAGAACCATGAATGGTGGCAGAAAATTCAGAAGAAGAGAAGAACTTGTTGTATAAAGTTTTCACTTTTGAATGAGACTACTGGTCAACAAATTACTTGCAACATAAAGGGAAAAAATGGAGATTAACCTTATCTAGAATGCCAGTCTGTCGGTCAAGTCCAAAGCAAGACGCAAACTAAGATAGTCTGATGGCAGATGAAAGTAAACGGTAAATTAATGTCTTTTGGGTGATTCGTTACTAAAGTGTGCATCAAATACGCTAAACATGGAAGCTTGAACTTGTGTAAGGCGCTAGAACAGATCTCATTGTTTTCACACTTTTCATTGATTTTCACATCTCATTTTAATCGTGACAGTCATAATAAATGTTGTTTAATTGTTCAACCCCCTTATCTTGAACTTGAGAGCCAATTTTGTTCATTCTGGTGCATTTATGCCCCAAGCCCCTGTACATTTCTTTCTCCTTAAAAGGTTAAGCCATCATCAAAATGGCAATATGATCCTTTTCACACCAACATCATTTTTGTGTGTGAGTGTGAGATTCACCCAGAGGCATCATGTGCTACATCTTGCCATATTTGGTGTGTGTTCTCAGAGCGAGCTGCTCTTGTTATTTGGAAAAGCCCTGAACTCTTGGTAGACCTGCTCATATATCATCTTTCGACATTAAGTGGTACATTCACATAGGAGTAGTAAATATATTTAAGGATACTCTGGGTTTTCTATACTCAGCATTCGACTGGGAACTTTAGAGACTCCTTTAGTTGTCCTCCACAGCTGATCACATTTCAAAACCTTCAGCTTAGCTTTTTTTACACCAGTAAATCTACATGACTAGAGTAACAACCGAATTCTACATTTTGTCAACATCTGATCTCTGCTGTTTTCGTAGGTGTTTTTTATGGCCCTGGGAAGGTCATGTGACAGCATTGTAAATGTAAAAACAAGGCCCCCTGTATCTGCTGGTATGTGACCTTTAGCATATGCCAATGAGTCATTTGTATTAGTCTGTGCTTTTGAAATGAGTTGTGCGCTGGCACGATAAGCACTGTTTTATTCCAGTGTGCATGGATGTACTGGAGCAGGGCGGGGAAACTGATTACAGACTACAGATTCTGTTTGGATGGAAATACTTCAAACATGCCACCCACAATCATACTGAATCATATTCTTCTTGAGACTTTATATTAGACACATATTAAAATCAACAACAATTAAGATACATAGTATGCACATTTATGGAAAGAACTACTGTCACACTATTATGTTTAGATGGAAGAAATAAAGCAAATAATATGTTAGTTGCTGTTTCAGTTAAGAGATGCATGGATGATAAATTGAAAAAATGAGTGACACATTATAAATAAGCCACTTCAGGCATAGCCAAAGAATGTGCTCCCTCTTCAAAATACAAAACTTCTATAACCCATGTTAAAAAAGCAGGTTCTTCCAGTTAAATCAAATGTGCATGTCAGTTTAGATTCAAGAACAAGATTCAGGAGAAATCATTCCTGGATTATTCTCAGTAAACTGTGTCCTTTGTGCCAAAGGGAAGTTTTTATTTGTACTTTCAAGAAATCATATTTTCCCACGAGGCTTACTGCTGGCATATACCACCATATACAGTATATGTACCCCCACACACACACATTTAGAGTACAATCAACATAAATCAGTTTTTCAGTAGTTGAATGTTAAACTTCTACCTGTAATGCTAAAAAATGGTTATAAACTTGTCATGTATCAACAGTTCTTATAATAATTAGCCTCTGTGTTATTTTAGCTCTGTCACAGCAAGACTGTAATGTATGTGCTTATGCAGTGAATTTAATAAATAACTGATTACACTGTGGTAGTATTACAATCAGTGTTGGAGGTAGCACATTAAAAGACTCTTTCTTCAGCCGGAGGCTTGTTCATTTCACTTTGGTGTGATAGAGCCTTTACAGTCACCAAAAATATCACTTTTGGGTTATTTATATTAAAAAACAAATAAGCAAGCCCAGCCCAGGTGACAAAAGGGTAATGCAAAACTAACGTAATGCATTGCCTTCCATGAAAAGTAACTAAGTATTGTGATTAGTTACTTTTATATGGAGTAATGCAATATTGTAATGCATTGCTTTTAAAAGGAACTTTCCCCAACACTGATTACAATATTAAGTTTTGGTGTGTCTTGTAATAAATCACAGGTTATCATTCAAAATGTACATGCTTGAGCATTATGGGATGAACTTATGCATGAAATAGCTGGCAACATTCAAATATCTTCACATCATCTTCCTATTATCTACAGTTATGCCGTTGTGTTGCTTTTTATTTGTGCTGGTGCTGATGAAATGTGGACATGTAAATAATATTCAAATGAAAAAAAATATGTTTAACGTTACATACTAAACAGTCACATATTTGAAATAATGTGATTACATTTAATCAGTGTGACATACACCACACACACGGCTCTGTTTATAATAATTACTACCATAATAAGTGCAATTTTTTACTAATTGATTTACGTCACATGGTGTTTGCGTTAGCGTATTTGTTCAGCCATAAATTCTAAAACAGATGTATTTGTTGTCCAAACATGTCAGTGTTTGAGGAATGAGGCTGGAAATAACACTCATATGCTGACGGTGTAAAATTAGAGCGTCACATTACAGACAAAATGACCAGGAAAGCATGGGATTCTGAAGTAGAAGAGCATCCAGTACTTACATAAACATATCTGGTCACTGACTAAAGCAATTCCAGAAACCGTTGTCTGGATGCAAAGCGTTTTTGTTTTAAAGGGTCACGGTATGATTGATCTCTCAGTGATGCAGGTTAGTAAAGGTCGTCACACACCAAGCTTATGGCCTGCATCTGGGCCAAAAAGTGCAAAGACTTCACCTAACGGCCAACTTACATGTGTTCTGCGTCAGGATACGAGGACTCCATGTGTAAGATAACGCTCCATTCCTGAAGGTTTCAGGATTCAGGATTCAAAAAGGGAAACTAAAGCTAGAACTGCAGATATAGCATTTTGAATATGAATCATAACCAAACTGTTGTTGGTCTTCACTTTCTTCATTGACCGTCATGTCATTATGAAAATATTTAGTAAAATATGAATTTGTTTTACATTTGCTAGAAAAAACTACTAAAATGAAATAAAGAAAATATCAAGTTTAGCTCTGTCGTTGATGGTCTGATTAGTCCTAATGTTGAGAAACTGTAAAAACTGACCGGCATACACTCAACCTCAGGTCGTTCCACACCTGTATGACTTTCTTTCTTCTGCTGAACATAAAAAGAAGATATAGTGAAGAATGTTGGTAACTAAACAGTTGATGATATACATTGACTTCCATAGTATTTTTTCCATAATAGTGAAGTCAGTGGCTACCATCAGCTGTTTGACTACCAACAGTCTTCAGACCAGCTTGGTATCGTTACAATGTCAGGAACAGTGTTGGGGAAAGTTATTTTAAAAGTAATGCATTACAATGTTGCGTTACTTTAATTAATAAGCCTCGGACTGAAGGACGCGCCTCTGCCTCTGCACTTACTCCCAGTTTCTCCCAACATGTGAACAGAAGAGCTGTCAGTCAATAAACGGGAAAACTAAATTACTTGTGAAAAAGTAACTTTCTAGCAAATTTAAGAGTAATGTTACTTTACTAGTAACTTAGAAAAGTAATCTGATTACGTAACTGAATCGTTATAGCAACACCCCTAATACTGATCAGTATACAGTATGTAAATGAACAATGTGTATTTTTCTGTTAACATAACACAGATATCCCTCAGCAAAAAGGCTGTGAAAACTACATACCGTACTTCCGGATTTTTGTCTCCTCATTCGCGAACAGTCGGATCGAGCCCAGTGCATTATGGGTGTTGAAGTTTTCCTATCTTTTAGTCAAACTCTTTTCTCAGATTTCTCTAGTCATTATATAATTTTTAATCATCTGTCTACTGTTTCCAGTGATTAATTTCCTCTTTAACACCCCTCATTCTTGTGTTTCTGACTGTAATGTTTAGTGGTGCCAGGTCTGGTTACTGGATGTAGCGGATGTGTTCCCGCTTGACCTCTGAGTCAGCGCTGGACAAAAAGCGCTCATACGAACGCACCCTGGCGTATCCTTGAGCCGCTGTGAAGGCAGAGAACAGCTGCTGGGAATCTCTCCGTATCTCCCTAGCCTCCTCCTTCCTCTTTAAGGAAAGAAAGTCGCAGTCTGGAAAAGGTGGAGAGTGCGGAAGAGAAAGATTTGTTTCCACAAGTCATGAAGCTGTCAGAAAGAGGCAACTTAAAGCCGAGTGAGTCATAAGACCTGGGTCATGGAAGTGCAGGGGAGCGGAGAAAATAAAAAAGAGGAATTAAGGCTCAGAGAAAACAGGGCAGGACTTAGTGCTTCGTGGACAATGACACAGGAATGAAGAATTGTGTGTGGATTTGAAAGCTTAGAGGAGGAAACAAAGAGAGGGAAGAGCTGCGTTTGTCATTCCTTGACAGTTGAAAAGGGAAATGGATCGGTGGAGACGGGTGATGTCATCGAAGAGAACATCCTGCATGGGGGGGGGGCTTTTTTCTTTTAGCAGCCTTGTATTATGATACTTTTTTCAAAGAAACACGAATGTTTGATTAATATGATACTAGAGCAGGAATGGACAGTGTCCTGCAGATTGATCTCCGTCCCTTATTAAACGTGTCCGGTCCCGTGAAGCCGGTTTAGCCAGGTAGGTTTAGATCAGTTGGGTTTTAGGGTTTCTAGAGATATATTATGAGTAAGAGAACAAGTGAACATCCCTGATGCAATAAAGTTACTGCCCAGTTTCTCTCGCCGTTTACAACAAAAGAGCTTTCAAGACCAAATTGATGCTTTAGGCCTTTAGCGATGCCCTCAGTCCATTACACATGAGTAATTAGAGTTAAACAATTAATATCAGGTGTTAGTTTAAATACATTTATGTAAGATAAATAACCTTTAGACTCAATATGTAAATCTGTCTATATTTGAACAGTTTATTTACACAAACATTTTTTATGTTATCATGTTTTATTGTGGTTTATTGTGTTAGTCAGCTGTATTTTTTGCAGTTTGATTGAGATTAATTGGAATTCACAATGAAAAATGTCATTTTTGAAAATCTGTTTTTGCAAATGAACTCTTCATTTATAGTCAATATAGACTATATTAATGCAGGAGAAGGAACTGGATTTATTCACTTAATAATTTCTACAGGTTCACACGAAGCTTAAATGTAAATGTGAGTTTGGTGAGTAAAAGTTTTTTATATTGTAGATTTATAGATTATAAAAAAATTGAATATTAATTTTCAAAATATAATTGCTTATACGTAATGCATTAAATATGTAATAGTAACACTTTACATGAATGTTATATTTGTTAACCATATTGAATGTATTAACTTACATTAACTAGTAATAAGCAATACATTGTTTCAGTGTTTATTAATCTTTGTTAACCGTAGTTAATAAAATACATTAGTGGCCAAAATTATTAGAACACTTGGTATATTTAAGAGGTTTCAGTTGTTTTTGGACATCTGGGGAAATATATTGACACTATGTCAGAGATATGCAGCTCGGGTACAGTCTGTGGAAAGAAGGTTCCTCTTTCTGGGGAGGATGAAGAATGAATCTGAATCTGATATGTGCTGCTGTAATTGCTGCAAAAGGTGGACATACCAAATATTACAATTAAAAAGTGGATAAAACAGTACGACTGATATTTGTTGTGCTCAGAGAAACCATCTGCATGTTTCATGAACAGTATGAAATCAAAAAAATGTTTTGGAGGCCAATAAAAGTCAATATTTTCAGATCTGTCAGGTGTTCTTATCATTCTGGCCACCGCTGTACAACTGTTAGCTCAGGTCCATTAAATATCATTTACAGATACAACTTTTGATTTTAATAATGTATTTGTAAATGTTGGAATCAACATGAACGAAGATTAATCAATGCTTAATGCTCACTAATATAGTTAACTGATGTTAATATATTATTATTATTATTATTATTAACTTTCAAAGTGGACCTGACCTACATTTCACTACTGATTATACCCTGTATGATTGTGTATGTGACAAATAATAGTTAACCTTGAACCAGTTTCAAATTCATATTGTGAACAAAAGAGCTTTCAAGAATGGACTCATTATGCTTATGCCTTTCGACAGCACATCTTCTCATTGTTCCTGATTAGTGAAGAACTAAATGTCTCATACTAACGAATGACGGACGAATGAGAGTCGCAGTGTTTACACTCTTCAGAAAGTCATAGTTGACCGAGACACATTTAACTGAGATCAGAGGAACATTTTACCATAAATGAATAAACCCCATGCTTCAGGGCAGAACGATTGTCTGTATACTACTCTAGTGCTCAGATACAAATACATACACAATACAAATGTAAATAAGCGTCTGTTTTGTATTACTGGGGCACAAGTACCAAATGCTCACTGATCATACCGCAAGGGTCTTATGAAAAATGACATGACAAATTGGAAACGGTTTTTGAACAGTTCATCGCTGTGTTTTCTGGAAACATCTGTGCATTAGTCACCTTCCTGAAAATGGAAATGAAACAAAGCAGCAAGGCCAAAGCAAACCCTCTACTATAGCAACTCAGTTACTCGTTCAAGGAATCCCAATCTGAGGGAAAATATGATAGACAGAACATTTAATGAATAGACACCCACCTAACATGAGCTAATGGGATGACCTGATTCTTTATTTTACTGTATATAGTATGTTTGAGCTGCTAATCTCGCTCTAAACCTAACCCTAACACTGCTTCTTAGAAGTATATACAATATAAAGTCATGGTTATTACACCTATGTTTATTGCTAATATGTCACAAAAGCAGTGCCAGTTAAAGCAGTCCAAATAACAATGTGAAAAGTTATGGTTAAACAATTACAGAAATGTTATTCATTTTAAGGTTTTGAAGAGTAGTCTGGATTATTTTATAACATTTCATTCTGTTCTGCCAATTTGTAATAATTTCAAATTAAGTAAACGATTCAACTGTGTTAAGCAAATGAAAACAAATCAAATCGAATCAAATGAATTCACACATAATGATTTATTAACATGTTCATGTCTATACAGTTGATCATGAGTCAAGAATGTATGTTTTAGATGGCGTCAGTCATTTTATTGTCTATGCAAACATCAGTAAATGTACGTAAAACACATAGAAATAGCCTGAAATCACGTTGAGAGAGATTGTGCTCATGAGGAGGTCAGTCTTCATTTGCAGTGCATGTCTCAGAGTCCTCCCAATGCATAATAATGTGCCACATTCTGAATTCTACAGTACTTGATAGATTAGAACGGAGAAAGAGTGGAACAAAACGGCACATTGTGTGCGTCATTTCTGCCCACTGCATCTGCCTCGTTCACAAACACACAATACTTCACGTTGTTGATGTACAAGAGTATGACTTGTTTATTTGCCACGCGTCTCGTGTCCAAATGTAGCAGTGCATTTCACTGGTAATTATGAAGAAATTGTAGTTTTCAATTTCAACAATTTTGGCAAGACATAAAATTTTATTTAAATTAAATAACATTTATTGTAAAATGTACTCCAATAATGTTGGAAATATATTTTTATGGTAAAACGTACTATGTCATGATATCACAACTTTTTTTTTTTTTCAGTAAAATAAATACTTTTAAATGAAAAATGCATGAATATATTTTCAGTTTTTTTTTTTATGGACGCAAACCAAAAGGTATTCATCACAAATGAATGATCTGTATCAGTACAAAAATCATTAAAAGACTCAAAACAGTCAAATTAACATAAGTTTGAAACTTGGGAAGCATATGTTCAAAGTTCAAAAATAAACTAGACGATATACCTGTGACAGCATTTCAGTTCAATTCCATATTAATTTGGAAAGTTGTGGCAACCCATAATACTTAGTTCTCTTTCATCTCATTGGATACAGAGGTTGTATTTGTCATCGAGGCAGACTCGTTTAAGAAAAGTAACATTAGACTGAAACGCAATAAAGAAATAAGAGTATTGTACACCTCACAAGGAGAAACAGTCAGTTTTATCCAGTGGTGGACAAAGTACACAGATCAAGTACTTGGTAAAGTACGAATCGTATAGTAAAATATTACTCCAGTAAAAGTAAAAGTACTGCTTTTCAATTTTACTCGGTGAAAGTACAAAAGTACTCCATTTTTATGTACTTAAGTAAAAAGTACTGATAGACAGATTTAATTTGCAATTTTATATAGACTACTTTATTTAATTTTATATTAGCACATATTTTTATAATCATACTGCCCAAAATACCTGGGTTTTCCCAAAATAACCACTATATAGAGTCAAGATATATATTTTGTTGATATGGACTACGTTGATGAGAGTGATGTAGTAATGTTCACTGTGAAGCTTACACTGCCATGTACCTGAGGAGAAAACAGATTTCACCATCTAATCTTCACCAGGAAGAAAAAGTGTTTTAGAACTTGTTGTTTTGCAGAGCGTCAGTTATATATGACATGAGAATAAGGCCTGAAATTGGGAAGAACATTTTAAGGAAAATCTAATTATATTTTCATAATGATTTTTTTTCAGGTGGCTGAATAAAGATATTTGGACTTTATATCTAAACATTTCCTCAACTTAGCACCAGCAAGCTTGTTAGCTAGACAGTTAGCATCAGCTAACAATATTTACTTATTTTCAGTATGGTTATGAATAAACATTCATATCTGTCTACTCGGCTAGTTGATCTAAACAATATAGAAATGTATACTGTTGATAAACAATATAAAAACAGACATCACATAGGTCTAAATGCATAGCATTTTAATAAAACTGCTAACGTTACAGCAGCGGGGAATATGAACGTGCATGAGTTATTTTATTTAATCGGTGTTATTTTAATGTTTTGTTTTTTGACCTAAAACATAACGTTAGAGACACTGATGTTGATCTGTCTGCATTCAAGCATTTCAGTGGGCTTAAATAGATCACCCTTTACAGCAGATTTAGTTCACAAACAACTGACAGTTTTGACCTAAATATTATTTTCAGTTACAATAATTAATTCTAAAATTCGACATTAGTAACGTACTTTTCACAGCATCAGTGGCCAGGCGCTCACGAGATCTCGGTTCTTTACTTGTGAGTTCAGTTCACTGAAGAAGACTCGCTCTAAGCGGATCATTTTAATCAGTGAGTTTTCGACTCGAGAACAGCTGCAATCGGATCATTGCATCAGTGAATGAATCGTTTGTTGCGATTTGCGAACCGATTGAACAGGTTCATTGAAAATAATCAGTTTGTTCATGAATCAGACACCGCTTCTGCGTCTCGGAGCACGTGATGTATCACGTGAGTAACGATATGTTTTATGAAATGTAGTGAAGTAAAAAGTACGATCTTATGCTTTGGAATGTAGTGAAGTAAAAGTAAAAGTTACTCAAAATAAAACTACTCCAGTAAAGTACAGATACTTGAAAAATGTACTTAAGTACAGTAACGAAGTAGTTGTACTTCGTTACTGACCACCACTGGTTTTATCCTGGTTACTCTTCTTAATTAGGACATCCTTGATGATGTATACAGCCGAACAAATATGACTTCCGGAGGACGCAGCCTCCGCAGCTTTTGTCTTGAATGTTCCTGCTCTGTTTACAGCCCGGGTAAATAACATGAAGCTTTCCTACCCAATATATCTCCTGGTAAACAGAGTACAACCATTTCTGTCAAAATACTGTCAAACCACCCAGCCCTAAATACAACAAAAAGCATCTTTATTCGAGTGGCTTTCATATGGAGAACATCCTTTAATCAGTCACATCCAGATGACCCTAAGTCGCTTTGACATTCATTTCTAAGCCATTGCCTCACCCTGCCACATTCATGCTCCAGTGATGAAGTTTCCATTATGAGAGGGAGGGAGGGCCACAGAGGTCTCTTTGTTGCTCAGATCTGCGTATGTAGGTGTAAGTGGAGAGGGGGCAGAGGAAAACCGCCGTCTTTGTTCGTCCATTTGGTCTAAAGATGCTCAAAATCCCAAACAGCGTGATGGTATTTTCAAGCACATTGATCGTCGATCTCTGTTATAGATCTGTCTCTCGTGTATGTACATGGCTTCACTCACACTGCTTTTGTCTTTTAGATCTGGAAAGGTTTGGTCTCCAACTGGAATAGAAGAAAACAAGAGTCCATGCCCCGGCACACTGGAGTCTGAGTCACAGGTATAAAAGCTGCTGGCTTTAATCGAATGCATAATGGGATGTTCTCAAACCCTCACCGTTTCAATTAGATTTCAATTAGCTTCTCTGCAGCGAATGGCAGAATTATTTTAGCTTCACATGTGAGCATGTCGTGATGAGCAGCAGCTGTCTTAACCATTCAGAGGAATATAAACAACGTCACAATGATGAATTGAGTCTTCAAATATTAAAAATAACATTACAAAAGCTGCCTTCAAAATTCTGAGGGCCAGTCGATGTCAAATATATTTATGATTTGACTTCTGATCTGTTTTGTATGGAAGCTTGTTTCAGAAAAAAGGCTGAATTGTGAGATAAACACCTTTTTATTTTATTTTATTTACCGAAAACAGGTTTCCATACAATTCAGCCTCTAAGAAATATGTTATAATGTCACTCACTTAATACATATAATAACAGAAAAATCAGGCTATTATTTTAACAATTCATTTTTAAAGGTCAAATTCTGAGTTCCAAATTAAAAAGTCTGAATTTTTTGTTAAAAAGTCACAATAACCTCTTCTTTATGAAAACTGATTAATAATGTGACACATGGTACATTCATGCTTAAGGCGTGATACTTACATTTTGGTATAATTTTTTGCTGATAGCCATTTTTTCTCCATGCTATGGAAGTCAATGGCTACCGTCAGCTGTTTGGTTACCAGCATTCTTTGACACATCTTCATTTGTGTTCAGCAGAAGAAAGAAGCTCGTACAGGTTTGGAACAACATGAGTTTGATTTTTGGGTCAACTATTGCTTTTAAATGCATGATGCTGAAGCTCTCTTTCTATTCAGTCATGTCATGAAAAATAGCGTATGTCAGATATTTTGGAGTAAACGAGACAGATGGTCTGAAACAGTTTTTGGCCCTGACATTGGAATCGGTTGGGCATTGCATAAATCTCAGTAAAATCACATTCACATTAGGCGGCTGTATGTCATAACGTCTATAAAGTGTGTTTCAGTCATTTCCAGAGCAGATGTGTGCCTCATGCTGAGATGTAAGACATTGTGGCTTTTGTCATGGCCACTGGAAAGTATGAATGTTGAAAATCTGTAAGAATAGTGATAGAACAAGTCACGTCATTTCCAATGGAAGTAGACGCAGCCAAGCATGTGGTAGAGCCAAAGAGTTGTTCAGAGGCTGTATTTCGACCCAGACGGTGTAGGTCAGAGCATAACTGAGGTATTGTTCCATTGCTCTGAATTCATGTTACCTCAGAGTTGTAATATGAGACGTACTTTATTTTATGAATGGAACAAAATTGCCCATTGCCATGATTCACCCGGGCTTTTAAGGCCCTTTTTTTATTAAATACATATTAACATTATTATTATTTTTAGTCAAAATTGGGTTTAATTCTTGGTGCTTTCCTTTTTTATTTGTACTTTTCTAGTCATGTCAGTAATCATTATCAAATGTGACCCTGGAGCACAAAACCAGTCATAAGTCTCTGGGGTATATTTGTAGCAATAGCCAATATATAGTATGGGTCAAAATTATAGATTTTTCTTTTATGCCAAAAATCATTAGGATATTAATAAAGGTCATGTTCTATGAAGATTTTTTGTAACTTTCATACAATAAATATATCAAAACATAATTTTTGATTAGTAATATGCATTGCTTAGATCTTCATTTTGGACAACTTTAAAGGAGATTTTCTCAATATTTAGATTTTTTTGCTTCCTCAGATTCCAGATTTACAAATAGTTGTATCTCAGCCAAATATTGTCTTATCATAACAAACCATACATTCATGTAAAGATAATTTATTAATTAAAAACTGACCCTTATGACGTGTTTTGTGGTGCAGGGTCACAAATATTTATCAATCACTCGAGGTACACTTGGAGTCAGTTTGGAATTAATTCGATTTTTTTAGGTTATTTAAATAAAATCTCTTATGATCATCAAGGATGCATTTATTTGATCAAAATACAGTTAAAACTAAATATTGTGAAATATTATTACAGTTTGATTATTCTAATACTGTATATTAATTTGGTGCTCACTTATTATCAATTATCATTGGTGCTCAATTATTAATAATGGGTTTATTATTAATGATGGAAACAATTAATTAGGAGTATACAGCATTTATTAATGAACAGCATTTATTTGAAACAGAATTTATGTTTTATTTATAATTGTAACATTATAAATGTCTTTACTGTCAGTTTTGATTAATTTACTGCATCCTTGAATAAAAGTATTAATGTATTCTTTTAAACTTACTTATCCTAAATCTTTAATTGGTAATGTATCACAGTTTCCACGTGAATATTAAGCAACAACATCTGTAATGAGGAGTAATGATGCTGAAAATTCAGAAATAAATTACATTTTAACATATATTTACATATAAAACTGTGTGTGTGTGTGTGTGTGTGTGTGTGTGTGTGTGTGTGTGTGTGTGTGTGTGTGTGTGTGTGTGTGTGTGTGTGAGAGAGTGTGTGAGTGTGTGTGTGTGTGTGTGTGTGTCTGTGTCTGTGTCTGTGTGTGTGTGTGTGTGTGTGTGTGTGTGTGTGTGTGTGTGTGTGTGTGTGTGTGTGTGTGTGTGTGTGTGTGTGTGTGTGTGTGTGTGCGTGCGTGCGTGCGTGCGTGCGTGCGTGCGTGCGTGCGTGTGGTTAATATATCTCTAAATACAACTACTAAATATATCTCAAATATCTTGCAATGTTTGGAGAATTGTGTACTGTAACCTATTTTTTCATCTTAAATTTTCATTTTTGAATGTATCTTTTTGAATGTATTATGTGTTGGTGAGGTTATGTTATGCCGGGAGTGTGTTTTTGTTTGTCTGTCAACAGAAGCCATATGGTTTCCATCAGGTCCTCCCTTCATCTTCTATATCTCCCTTGCAGTGCTCAGGTCGATATCAACCTCCATAAATCAGGGGTCATTTCCCCACAGCAAGCCTTAATGAATAAAAGCAGGCTTGGGGTTCGTTTAGATTTATTCAGTGCATTGATAGCAGTTCACGGCAGGAGCAGGGTGCTGTAGATTAAAGCTCATCTGAGCTTAATAATTAGATGGTTGTGAATGTTCTGGCGCTGTGGGCAGTCACCCAGAACCAAAGGGCATGCTGGGATAGCATTGTAAAACAGGTCAGTGAAACCTGATGATGGTCAGGATTTATGAGCAGACACAAAAACTCCTCATAAATAATTCCCAGGTCTCTCTGTGTTTCTGCTGACTTCACTGAAGATTACGAGGAAACTAGCTTTACCCTGCAAAGCTGACTTTAGGAAAGCCATCGCTGTCCGCTTGAACCTCACAAAAACATGTCCAGGTCATATTTCATTCAACAAGAAAAACAAGCAATTCAATTTGCCATTTTTTGTAATAATACATATATTTCGCTCCTTGTTAGGACACGGTACCTCATTTTCCAGATCAATATTTTCTCTAGATATGTGTTTGTTGCATTAATAAATTAAATGCAGTAACACAAATACCACTGATGGTTAGTAACACTAATGGGACCTTGTTGTGTGTTGTTTTATTTATTGTTTTGCATTGCATTTAATTGGTTTGCGGTAATTTAAATTACATTAAAGTAAAAGTAAATTGCATTAAGAAAACGTAAATATATATATATTGATATACTTTTTTTTTATAAAACCGTTTCTGGGCCGATAACTCGGGTGAGGTTGGTTAGATCTGAAGAACCACACTGGTTTTAAACTAGTCTGAAAAGGTTGTCATGTAATAAGTCGTGATAAACCTGTAAAAGCAGAGTTTTTCTGTGCTCCTCGACATCTGCACAATAGATTACATACATCAATTTAATGAGCCAAAAGTTTTATCCAGATTTATTCAATAACAAAAATGTAAGCTTATATAGTGAAAATGTACGGTTAAAAAGGTACAGAGGTACAAATGAATGGTTTTCAGTGTTTGACTACAAAACTGGCCCTTTTATAAGCTATACACCAGATGTGTAGACTAGTAAATCTGCCATTTTGACTGCAGTTACACCCTCGTGTGGCACCATGTGAAGTAAAGGAGTGTGCATCACACAGAGGTCTTTAGCGGCTAGGTTTTAGCGTTGTCTCTGGATGCTGCTTCCTCAACAGAGCTGTAAACATGATCGATAGTCTGTTTGTTGCTCTACTTCAATTAATGTTCCCAGAGCTCCCAGTCTCTGGGTTTCCTTCCCAGTAAAAGACAACAATCTGCATTGCTCGGAATTCTAATTCTTTTCAAATATGCACATTTTTATATTTTTTACTTTTTAGTCATTCAGCAGACGCTTTTATCCAAAGTGAATTACAAATAAGAAAAAGTAACTAAAACTATAAGTTAAAACTCTATAAATACTATATATACACACATTTAAGAAAATTGAGAAATTAAATAAAATGACAAATGCATACAACAACATTTCAAAACTAAACATTTAAATGAAAAACAAAAAATAAAGCTATAAACATTTCAAAATATTAAAACAAAAGGTGAGTATAAAATGATTCTAACATGACAAAAACACACATATATATGTATGTTATTTCATTTCCATGTAGTATGTTGAAGTAACGTTACAAAATAAATACAATGTATTAAAACTAAAACTAAAGAAAATACCTATAAAGACATAATCAATTCATACATAATTTATCTCAAATTAAAATAGAAAACAAATCAAACAGCAGTAGTTTATACGGAAGTTCTAAGCGGCCATGCATTATTATAATTTTTCTGTCTTGTTTTCTCGTGATCACGACATAATGAAAGTTGTTTTGTCGTTATCACGACTTAATTTTCTCGTTATCTCGACATAACGAAAGTTGTTTTGTCGTTATCACGACTTAATTTTCTCGTTATCTCGACATAACGAAAGTTGTGGATCTCAACGTAAAAACCGTTTTCTCACGACGTAATTGTAGCTATCGCGAGAAAATCCCGCACCTTGTGAATGTTTCTGGCGAATATTATGGTGTACGCGCTAGCGGCTGATATCTCCATCATAAAGTTACTAACACTTATGTGTAAGTCGTCAATCACTGACAGACACAGAGCTATTTCAGTTTGAGTGAGTCCCTGATCAAAGTAAAAGCGAATACGATCATCCATGATGCTGCGATAATGCTGCTTCTATAGCATTTTCTCATGCCGAATACACAGAGAAAATTAAGTCGTGATAACGACAAAACAACTTTCGTTATGTCGAGATCATGAGAAAACAAGACAGAAAAATTATAATAATGCATGGCCGCTTAGAACTTCTGTAAGTTTCTCAGTAATCCTAAAAAAAGATCACAGCCAAACACACGCGCTAACAAACAACAACTTACATAGTAAGAATTGGTTATAAAACTAAAACAGATGCTTATATGCTTCAGATAACTATAATGTTTCTGTTCACGTCCAGTGTAATCAATGTCCAAATACTGTAAAACAACCAGTGTTTAATATGATAACATAACAAATGATTAAATATGATGTTCAGTCGAACCAATCGTGCCTGTTTCAAGACCACCGTCTGTAAATGTGTGGCGTCTGATCTCATATGAACTGCTTTGTGATGTTTTATATCCATATTGCCTTCATGCTTTTCCAAGATTGTCAAAGGTTCCATATATATGATAAAATATATTTTTGTTTTAAAACCATTTAAAATATAGTTCACCCCTGTCTACGGAACCCTCGGACTACGGTCTGAAGATACATGAAAAAACACCTATAAGTGCCGCCGGGCGAAACATCATCAGCTTTTTCGTCTTCACTGACTGGTTTGTTTGAAGCGTGCAGAGTGAATCTGGTAAGAGTACAGTTTTCTAACTCTACTATGGCGAGCACTAGCAAGGCGTTTAGGAAGTGTGTGGATCCGTGTCCTCGTTATTTGACACCCGATGACACACACGACTGTTGCGCTCTTTTGTTTGGGCATGGAGCACGCGATGTCCTTGAGGGGCGGTTTGCATGCATTGTGAGCGGCTCTCTGAGGAAGTTTCAGCTCCGCCTGTCCCTCTTTCGAGGAAAGAGGGGCAGCCGCCTGCTTCCCGCGATTCAAGACCCACCGTTGCCGAGGCAACGGAGGCGAATGAAATCGTGGGGTTCGCAGTTGGATGTGGCCGATAAGTTGGAAAGGGACGCCCCTTTCGCGTCGGCCGAAACGAGAGTGAGCTGCTGGATTGTGATGATGCGATCTTTCTGACATCATCAGATGCAGCAGCTAGTGCTCCGCTGCATATGAACGAGTTTTTGGAGGTTATGGATCATAAAAATAAATCTAAATAACCCCAGCTCGAGTGAGCCTTCCTTTCTTCATAAATCTCGATGTGGAGGTTGAGAAGGAGTGGGAAAAGCTATTTTTCTCAGATTCATAGGTTTCAGCATACCAGTTATGCTGACACTGAGGATGCGTGAAAATGGCTATGAGGGGATGCCCCTGTGCAAGAGATGATAACCAGCTTATCTCTCTATGGCGAGACATCCTCTCTCAAGGCTCCTCCTGGCCATCTAAGCCCCTGAATCTCGCTTAAATGGCAGGGCATAGCAGCAGGTCAGACCGCCGCCGCTGCACACGTACAGACTGACCTGCTAAAAGTCCTGGATAAGGTCCAGGTCTGAGCCCAACAACCAGGGTCCTAACCCATCTCGGTCTGAGGATCAGAGATGGGCTTAGAACTAGTCTCATGACTCATGCCCCTCCCCTCCTGCGGCTAGGGTGAGACAGAGGCGGGTCAGAGAGAGGCAAGCCCTCTCATTCCTCTCTAATTCCCTGTAACCACCGTAAACTCCACCGACCGAGGTTAGGTGGAAGTTTTCTGCCAAGCGCCTAGAGGCGCCTCCCTTTGTGGAGTTCCCTCTCATTCTGAGGAATGAGTTCTCCGCTCCTCAGAGCTCTGTGATAGGTCGCCTCCGTGCTGGTCGAGCTAGCATTGCTCCCCTCACTATAGAGGGTTATCTATGAGCATGCCGCTCCCTGCTGAGCTCTGAGTTCCTTCTCATTCTGAGGAATGAGTTCTCCGCCTCCAGAGCTCGATATAGTAGCATTATAGGCTCTCATTCTGAGGAATGAGTTCCCAACTAAGAACTGCAGTCAGGCTGGACCTATGATGATTTCAGGCAGGTTCTGTATTCTCGAACTGCCTTACTGATGGTCTGGACGTGAGTCCCCGGAGGTTTCTGCGGATCCTCCTGGATCTTCAGTCATTCTGGTCACCACTGCAAGGGTAGAGCCAGCATTACCCCTCACGATAAGAGGGTTACCTATGAGTATGCCGCTCCTTCTGAGCGGCTTGAGTGTCTTTTCATTCTGAGGAATGAGTTCTCCACTCTCAGGTTATAGGTAGAGCTAGCATTGCTCCCCTGTTAGAGGGTCACCTTTGAGCATGCCGCCTCGCGGAGCTGCCTGAGTTCCCACTCATTCTGAGGAATGAGTTCGCCGCTCCTCAGAGCTCTGTGATAGGTCGCTCTCTTTGCTGGTCGAGCTAGCGTTGCTCCCTCACTCATAGAGGGTTATCTATGAGCATGCCGCTCCCTGCTGAGCGTGCCTGAGTTCCTTCTCATTCTGAGGAATGAGTTCTCCGCCTCCAGAGCTCGTTATAGGTAGAGCTAGCATTGCTCCCTCGTTAGAGGGTTATCTGTGAGCATGCCGCTCCTGCTGAGCGTCCTGAGTTCCTTCTCATTCTGAGGAATGAGTTCTCCGCTCCCAGAGCTCTCCTGGTTGGTCAAGCTAGCATTGCTTATGAGCATGCCGCTCCCTTCGGGCGCCTGAGTTCCCTCCTCACTCTGAGGAGTGAGTTCTCCGCTCTAGAGCTCCTTATTGGTAGCTGAGGTCCTCTCATTCTGAGGAATGAGTGCTCCGCCTCCAGAGCTCGTTATAGGTAGAGCTAGCATTTCTCCCCTCATTAGAGGGTCATCTTTGAGCATGCCGCTCCCTGCGGAGCGCCTGAGTTTCCCTCTCATTCTGAGGAATGAGTTCTCCGCTCCTCCGAGCTCTGTGATCTCTCGTGCTGGTCGAGCTAGCATTGCCCCCTCACTGTAGAGGGTTATCTATGAGCATGCCGCTCCCTGCTGAGCGGAGAATCATGGTTGGGAGGTCTCACTCTGAGGAGTGAGTTTCTCCGCCCCCAGAGCTCTGTGATAGTCGCTCGCCCTGTTGGTCGAGCCAGCATTGCTCCCCTCAACCAGAGGGTCATCTATGAGCTTGCTCCTTCTGAGCGTCTGAGTTCCTCTCTCACTCCGAGGAATGAGTAGTTCTCCGCTCCAGGGCATAGAACGTTCTTCTAATAAGTCAGCACGCGAGACTTTGGGCACTTTCTAAAATCCACTCAGTGGTAAGTCCGCACATCAAGGTTCTGCTCTTTCTAAAATCCCGTAAGGGTAGGGGTTACGCACCGCCTGCCCCTTTTTGAGTTGGTTAAAGCCCGGTTTGTGCCTTGGGCCCCGCCTCTCCTTGTCCCATATGTGTTGGGTCCAAAAGGAAAAGAAAAAGGAAAAGGGGTGTACACTACCAAGAGGTCTGTTGAGACAGTTCCCTCAGTAAGCTTGGGAGAGCAAGTGGTAACCCCTGAGTGATCGGCCAGGACCTAGTGAGCCAGGTGCCTGGCCATATCCCCTTGAAGGAATCTTTTCTGATTCCAAGACTTTGAGCTCTACCCTGGGTCCGGTAATCCCGGCACCTAGAACAGGTAAGTACTAGGGTATGCAGCTCAGGCCTTTGGCCAAAGGGGATAATATCACTGACAGCCATCAGCCGTTCCAGGGGAAACTCCCTTAAGCCGGGTAGAGTTGGCTTAGTGCTCGCCTTTTTTGAGAAATTGGCTTGCATTCCCTCAGCATGGTGAAGTGGGTATATCGTTCCCGTAGCGACCCCTAGGGGACGCAGTTCGAGTTCCCATGAAGGGGAACGTCTCAGGTTACGATAACCATGGTTCCCAGTGGGGAACGAGACACTGCGCCCCTGGGCCTCGGGCCATGCTCGACGCAAGCTTCAGACGAAAGAAGCTGATGATGTTTTCGCCCGGCGGCACTTATATTGTGGCACGCCGGTAGTGACGCTGCTGGGCTGTCGCCGCCAACAGGTGGTGTTTTTCATATGTATCTTCAGACCGAGTCACGCCTGAGGGCGTTCCCGTAGCGACCCCTAGGGACGCAGTGTCTCGTTCCCCACTGGGGAACCATGGTTACATACGTAACCTGAGACGTTTGCCCTCTAAGTAATTACCTAAATATATTTAAAAATATTTCCATATTTGTTAAAGTATATTTCAAAATACATTTACGTATATATTTTCTACCAATATTTTTAGCTTTAGTCTAGAAATATGAATATATATTTTTTATAATTTTTATTGTAATAATAAAAGCATTTAAAATATATATTTTGCTCTCTATATATGCATGATATTTACGTATATATGCATGATAAGAGAAATGCATTCACTTATGTCAAATTTGAAGAAAATCTTTGTTTGTTTTCTGTAACGTGAATATAACACATAATCCAGTAGACTATTCCTTCACACATTTGTATTTAGCTATTGTAAGATTGGAAATGTATTTTCTTGCCCCTGAAATACATATTGAAAATATTTTGGAATATGATGGTTGAAACTAAATATATTTTCCATTTCAAAAATATATTTAATTGATTAATTTATTTATAAATAAATAAACAAACATTGTTTTATGTGATATGAGTTCCATGATTTTGTCAGGATCTTTCATATCTGTGTCACAAATAAGTTCTGTATGTTTTCTGAACCCAGTTTGTAATGGTCTTCTAAGATAAAACTGGATGCATTATGAAGACATCCTTCTCAATAAGAGCAAGACAACTTTCCACTTTGTTTTACATTTATGCATTTAGCAGACGCTTTTATCCAAAGCGACTTGCATTCAAGTTACAGTTTCTACATTTGATCAGCTCTTGCTTTCCTGGGATTCGAACCCATGATCTTGGCGTTGTAACGCCATCTCTACCAGTTGAGCTACAGGAAAGTTATTAGCTGGAAAGCTACAGGAAAGTTATTAAACATGCAAAACAACTCATTCTGATCTTTCTGATGTTAACTTGATGAATGAATTAGCATCGCGTGTTTATTATTATCCCTGATCACTTCAGTCTGATCATTCGAGCGCCACGTTTCTGATTATATTGTTTTTGTGAACATGTCATGCATTTATGCACAGAAGCTGGATTGAGAGCTAAAACTGCACTTCATGTACTCTATTCATATTCATATTCATATTCATATTCAGTGAGGCTATTTACAAAGATACAGTGGCAAAGAATTCAGTTTTTCACATTATAAGTGGCCCTCGAGGGACCAGATAACATTATAAAATGCACATGAACCTATTAAAGCATACGCGTAGAAATATTCTCGTACATGTTTTAAATGAGCAGCTGAGGACAGCTGGCTTCCGTCCACTCAAAATAAGAAATGCAATTTTCATTCTGACTTTTTGCCCTTGGAACATTTTGTGCCGTAATATAGAGGGATGTGAGATCTTTTCATTGTCAACAGAAAACAGAACCTCTTCCTGAAAGAGATGAAAATGTGGTTAGCAGACGAATCTTTCTGCCTCCTGCTGTGGAACTGAAAGACGAAGCACTGCTTACATGCCTCAGTTTGACTCTTGGGAACGTTTATTCACCCAAAAATAAGAATTCTGTCATTATTTATTCACCTTCGTGTCGTTCCAAACACAGATGCTGTTATTGTTTGGTGAAACCATGCATTTTGGAATCGACTCTTGTTTTAGAAGCGTTTGTTAATGACGGTCCGGTGATGGAGTCGCACCAATCGTGGCTACAAATACCTCATTTAAAAAAATGGTACACTACCGGTTTGGAATAATTAAGGTTTTTTAATTTTATGAAAGAAGTATTTTCTGCTCACCAAGTCTGCATTTATTTGACCAAAAATACAGTGAAACAGTACTATTGTGAAATATTGTTACAATTTAAAATAACTGTTCCCCTCCGGAACATCGAGCTCGCGCGTCGCTATGGGGAACGCCATCAGCGTTGTCCAGCTCTGAATCATATGTGTAATCAGTCAAAATTGACGGCCAGGCGTCCAGGTGCGGTGACGTCACGACCAGGATGCTTAAAAGCACATGATGTGCAGCCGGCGCCAGCTTTTGTCATTCAGCAAAGCTCTCTGTGTGTGTCAGTTGATTGTGTTCTGTGAGTCTGTTACTATCAAGATAGGAAATAAGAAAGTTTATTCTTAAAAGATAGGCAAAGAAAGACTAGAAGCAGACATATCAAAGGCCAATGAGGGCGAAAGTAGATCACGTTACAGACTGTGTGTTCCTCCCTGCCCACGCTATAACACGAGCGGGATACACAGAGTTTTGCGATGATCTGGCTGGGAGGCGAAAACTCTCTTTGAGGAGGGAGTTTTCACCTGCGTCCTCGCAGCACCTGCCATGCTGCCGCTGAGGCGGAGCAGTGGCTGTGCTCGCAGATGGATTAGATGGAAAGATTAAGACGGGTGATCCCTATCTTCTTCCTTTCCCATCAGATCCAGCGTCCGCTGCAATGCATTGTGCTCCCGCCGGCACGCCCGAGGAGTGTGTCCGCACCTATGATCTCGCGGTCCCGCTGCTGCTGAGGCACCGGCGAGTGAGATCACGGTGATCGCACATAGATCTGGCGGACGGCTTGGAGATGGGTTCGCCCTATTTCCACCTGTATTCCCCAGGTCTAGCGCTCTCTCGGGCGGAAGCCTAAGCTGTAGTTCTTCCCGTGAGTGAGAGTGCGCTAATCTGCAGCAGTTTCTCCAAGAAGATTTATTTGTTTTGTTCAGCGGCTCGCGTGTTGCCGAGGCAACGCGCATTATGGTGATTCTCGGTTCATTTATGCACTTTCAGACCGTGTTTACTTGTCTGGGTGTTTGACTGCATTTAATTTTGAATAATTAACTATGCATTTTATCCGACTATGAAAGTTAGATATATATATATATATATATATGTAGAGAAATATATACAATTATATATTGTATATGACATACAAGAGCCTCTTGGGATACTTCTCAAGTGAGAGCACAATGTTTACCTCTTCCTCCAAGGAGGTTGAGGTGGTTGTGTTCCAGCTCCTTATTCGGGAATGTCACTTCACTCGCCAGAATCGGAGTCAGAGTGACGCGCGCCGGGCCCCTAACTAAGTCTAACTAGTCTCGCCACCCCTTCGGGGTCTCTAGCAGCTAGATCGGCCGCCCCTGCCGGTCCTCCGCTCCAGGGCACCGAGCTAGCCGCTCTAAGTACACCAGAGGCCAGTCTCAAGCGACTGGTTCCCTTAGTAGGCCACCCGGCGGCTTGGGAGCCCCTGCCAAGCGTGTCTCATTGGGATCTGCCTGAACAGACTCTGGTTCCTAGTCTTCCTAAGAGATGACGTGGGTCTGAGGACCGTCATTTCCAATAGGAGGCTTCTGAGGCAGTCCTGATGCCAAGGCCCAGGACTGGTGAGGGCAGGCCCCTCTGGGGAAGAGCGGGGTACACCGACACACGGTGCCCGCTCTCCTCAGTGCCCTCAGGAGATCAGTCTGCTAACCCTGCCAGTGTTCCAGGGCGCAGCGGTCTCCAGCGAGCGCTTCTCGCAGTCTCTTCCGCCCAGTAATGTAGCGGAGCTGGGAGGCTCGCCACCCCTTCGGGGGTCTCTAGAGCAGCTAGATCGGCCGTCCCCTGCCGGTCCTCCACTCCAGGGCACCGAGCTAGCCGCTCTAAGTACACCAGAGGCCAGTCTCAAGCGACTGGTTCCCTTAGTAGGCGGGGTCACTCCCATGCTGGTGGGTCCCGAGCAGGCTCTGGTAATGGAACAAGAAGTGAGCACTCTCCTGAGGGAGGAGACCATCTAGGTGGTCCCTGCTCTAGACAAAGAGTCCGGGTTCTACAGCCGTACTTCATTGTTCCGGGGAAAGGGGTTGCGTCCGTCTTAGATCTAAGCTAACTGAACCGCTCAGTCACACGACTGAAGTTCAGAAAGCTCTCTTCAAGCACGTGTCTCACACCAGATCCGAGGACTGGTGGTCACGAGCGATCTAAAGATGCATACTCCTTCCCCATCACAGGAAGTTCCTGAAATGTGCTTTGGGGGCAAAGCGTATTAATATCGGGTTCTTCCCTTCGTGGCAATATAGGAGCAGCCATCCTGTCAAGGCAGACATCCAGCTCCGCTAAGGGGCTGGATGCTATGGTACAATCGTGGCTGAGGCTTCGCCTGTACGCCATCCCCGATCGCTCAGCTCCTGGGAGTTCTAGAGAGAGCGCATGGATGGGGTCCTTCTATTGAAAAACCCTGTTCTGGCCGGGCCGAGTATAGTTCTCTGACCCGATTTCTCTCTCGGCTCTCCATGGGGATTCCCGTCCAGGAGGGATCTCCTCTCACTGGCAGCGGGCATGATCTTTCACCCCGCCGGAGTTGTGGAAACTGTGGGTGTGGCTCCCGAGGGGCACAACTCATAGCCTCTGGTCTCTCAACTGAGGTTGCTGAGACCATCCTCCAATCTAGAGCTCCCTCAATAAGGAAACTGTACGCCCTGAAGTTGAGACTCAGGGTGCGGAGACCGCCAGCTTGATCCAGTTAACTGCCTGCTGGTACAGTGCTGGAGTTCTCGAGCCCGTTTCTCCACAGGGTTAGCCCACGCCACCCTAAAGGGTCTACGTGGCGGCTATAGCGACCTACCACGCCCCTCTTGGTGGCCTTTCAGTAGGCAAAACTCTATTTAGACGCTTTCCTCCGGTGGAGGCCAGGGTGCTTATGCTAAGTAGTGGATCTGGATGCTCTCCTATGACCTCGAGTCCTCTGATCTCCCCTCGCCTTTGGGAATCAAGGCTCACTCAACTAAGGTATGGCGGCCTCCAAGGCCTTCTGGCAGGTGTACCTGTGCAGGACATCTGTGATGCTGGTGGGTGGTCTACGCCCCTAACTTTCCAGGTTCTACGACCTGGCTCTGCGAGCCACCCCTGGCTTGTGTTTTCCCTTGCCATAGCTGTGCATTCCACACACTAAGCAGGGATTTGCAAGTATGGCGGCGTGGACATCTCGTTCCCCATAGCGTCTCGACGCAGCTCGATGTTCCCGGAGGGGAACGTCCCAGGTTACGTATGTAACCCTGGTTCCCCGAGGGAACGAGACGCTGCGTCGCAGGGCCATACTTCCGGCATCCCTACTAGAGCTATGCTTCATTCCTGGAAGCTGGCGCCGGCTGCACATCACGTGCTTTTAAGCATCCTGGTCATGACGTCACCGCACCTGACGTCTGGCCGTCAATTTTGACTGATTACACATATGATTCAGAGCTGGACAACGCTGATGGCGTTCCCCATAGCATCTCGACACAGCGTCTCGTTCCCTCGGGGAACCAGGGTTACATACGTAACCTGGGACGTTTTCTATGTGCATATGCTATTAATATTTATATGATGATATTTTAATATGGTATTATATGCAGCAACCATGTATGCCAACTGTATATATTTCCTGTATGCAATGGATAAAAGTGTCTGCTAAATGAGTAAATGTAAATGCATACAAAAATCTATATGTTTTTGTTTGTAATATTTTAAATACATGTCCATCTTTCAAGTGCTTTACAGGTTTTAGGATGGATGTACATGTGTATGGTATATACACATCATGTGCAGGTCTTAAAATCGTAAAATACACATTTCTATAGGCTAGAGATCTATGCTAATTATTATTGTTTATCATATTGTTAATTTCATATGTGTTAACTTCAAATGACAATGTATTTTATATATGGAAATGTAATATATGTAAATATTACATTTGGATATAGGATAAAAAATTGAACAGCACAGTTGCAAAATGTATAGTCAAATTTGCTACATTTCTTCAGAATTTTCACCATAATGTAATAATGCGTGTTTGAACTTGACGTAGATTAACTGGCCTGGTATTTCTGGCATGAGTTTTGAATTTGGCAGACGTTCATACTGAGAAACACTTTCTTCTTTATTTCAGAATTAGTCTTATGTTGAATTAGTCAAACATGCTTCTTCAGACAAACTGTTAACCATAAAAAGGTATCTCTGTGTGCAAACAATAACACAAATATGTTTTCTTAAATGATTGCTGATTTCATCAAATGTCTGCTATAGCTTGTATTTAAGCGCTGAGTTGACCAGAGGTGAGTGTATGATGGGAATTTGTGCAACTGTTAATATTTACATATTTGTCAGTAAGCTGTTTATTGAGTGCATGTCAGATCTGTAAACTCGTCAAAGACTGTTTTACTGTTCCAGTCATGACCGTGCTGGACTCATACACAGTTCAGTAGAGATGTAACGATTCACAATACTGGTTTCACGTTATTAATTTAGCATGAAGAGAAATTATCAATGAAAAAGTGTCAAAAAGCTGCACGTTTATTTGTGAAATTGAAATACATTTTGTCAAATAACAACATTTTTAAAACAAATCCTAAATCAAATAAATATAGAAACTAATAGTACAAATACAATAAATGGTTTCATATAAACAGGCTTTGCTCTTTCCAAGCTTGGATTTATTGATTTATTTATTTAAGAAATGTCAGCATGTCCACATTTTCCATCAAAACATGGACCTAGTATAGAAAAAGCATTTAAAGCTAAAACAGAATCATCCAACTTTAGCTTTGTGAAATGAGACTGAATGAGATGCAGATTCACTTTCTGACAGCAGGTGGCGCTTATGGAACAGCAGCGATACAGTGTTTCCTTGGTAACCGCTGTAAACAAAGCAGCTCTGCACTTAAAAACACTGCTTTAACCCTTTACGATTCCTGTAAAATTAGCCTAAAACGCCTAAAAAGGCATACCCAAAGTAAATTGCATGCTGTTCTTGGGCCATTTGGATGATATGCATGGTGTTGGTCTCCTTTGAAAGGTGACACTCTGAGGTTTGTTTCTCAACAGAATCACTGTAAGTCTTACTGATATTGAGTAATAGCACTTTGAATACACTAATAAAAAAAAAAATCTGCAGCCTGCAGATGACTATAGCTGGGAGGTATGAGCTGGAAAATACATTGGGATCACAGAATGAAACCTTACCAAGCCAAATTTACCATTTGATAAACAATATATTAGAGAATTAGTGTTTTACACATGTTTATCTAATTTTATGTCTAGACGCTTCCAAATGAAGTACACTTGGGAGACTCCAAACGACGCTTTGTGACAACGACACATACAATGCTGTACTTCTTGAATGCTTTAATGTACAGTCATCATTTTGGGCTCTAATGAAAGGTTACACTTAGAGCTATTCAGTTTCTCATCCAGATTCACTGTCAATAATTGCTGACACATAGTAACTGAAGCATAAACACATTATAGTGACATTTATTTATAGAATCCAAAATGTGTACACTTTTAAAATCACATATATATTTATAATTTATAATCTAAATCATTTTTTTCCCTATATTTCTATTTCTGTACATAGTACATTATTTAATTTGTGGGTTTTTTTTCTTATATTGGTGTTATATTGCATCCCTACTGTGTTATTCCTATGTATGTCTGTACTATCATGCATGTCTGCATTATGTCAACAAAAAGTGGTCTGATAAAGACACTGATTGTAGATGCTGTGTTTATTGTATCTTAAAATGGTTTACATAGTTGAAATCACAAGAATCTCAGCTTTGCATGGACATATGACATGTTCAACTTTTGATTTTTTGAGTTTTTGTATCTGACGACTTTACCCTGTCACCACTAGGCGGTGGTACGCTGGATTCTTAAAGGGTTAACATGCATTATACAGAGACAAGATGATCTAAACTCTTCTGAAGACAGTCAGTTCTCCTCCGAGATACATTTATATAAACTCCCACACCCATCGACTCGGGAGCATCGTCACATCCCTACAATTCAGACAGGGTTTGCTTTTAGTAAAACATTTTGCTTTAGTATTTTGACATATTTTTTTTTTTTTCAGACATTTCGACCAATCAGCAGCGGCTATAGCCCCACTCCCAAGAGTCCATCCCCCAAGAGTCCCATCACAGGCGCTGTGCCCTACAACAACGGCAACTCCAGACCTACGTACAACAATCCAGCAGGCCTGTATTCACACAATAACGGAAACGGTGCCCTGCCGAAGCAGATGGCTGGCCTCAGCCTGGGCTCCCCTCACAGGTGCGCCATTTCACAGCTTTTCACTCATGCACAGGAATATAGCATTTGTCTTTGAATAACAATTAGACAAAGCACGCTAGGTAAATTAGGTCAGTTCTGATTTCACATTAACTGTACACCGCTAGCTTCTAGCCAGCACAAACCACACTGCTCTTGCAACGGCCAGAAACTGATATTTATGATCCTCCCAAGGCTGTGATTTATCAAGCAAGCAATTTTAAGCATCTTTCCCATGTTGGAAATCTACAGCGCAGGTCCTGTCTTCACTCAGAGCACTACACGACAATAAACACTTACAGATATTACAGCTCTTCATGCCTATTGTTATGAGAAAACGAGTTCATGTTAGAACTGGATAGTGAGTGAAGCGTCTTCAGGGAACATCTGCTGCACTGATATGTGCAAAACACCCTTGAGTTTTCTGAAGCACTTGAGTTATGTTAGATAAGGGGGATAGAGAAGCATTCGGTCGCTTGTTTACGCTGAAGATGACACATCCACTGTTTATGAATTCCTCCTGTACTTAAGGTAGAAGTTATCATAACACTGATCACTCTCATGGAAACGTACATCAGGAAAACCCTGCTGTGTACTTGAGGAAAAACCTCAGTACCTTCAAAGGTCTTAATGCATACTCGTTCTTCATCTTTAGGGTAATTCTTCTTAAACTTGTCAAATTAATATTAGTTTCAGAAATATGCCGTGCTCAAGATCAAGCACTTGAAGTGTGTTAATTATAACTTTTAGCTGTTGTTAGTTATTGATTTCTGTAATTGTATCAGTTCATTAAGACAAACTCAAATTCATGAGATCTGTTTATAATAGATTAATTGATAATTGAATGTGCTGTTATTCTCAAATGATAAAGCACGTGATTTCTGGGAGTTTAATCAGGGAAATTACTTTTAAAGGACTATTTCAAAAGTCCTAACAGGTGGAAAGTGATACCAGAAATATTTATTCATGCCAGAAATAACTCTTTGAACCCATAAGTAGAGCAACTATTTGTAAGTCACTTCTACTTTCACATAATTGTGATGTTGTGATTAAAAAAGTAATAAATATGATTTCCAACTTTAACAGTGAGTTTAGTACAGTACGCAGCTTTGCCGTGTTTAAACGTTTGACTGGTAGATTTTGAACAAATGTGTTGAGGAGTTTTAAATTACATTGGCTTCCATTACTTCAGCTTTTATCGATAGCTTGATGCACGGAGAAAGTGTTTAGCTCACTATGAAAACATGGATGTTTCTGGAAGAGAAAGAGATCTGAGTGTGTGTTCCTCTCAGTTTCAGCCCTGAACTGCCAGTGAATTCATCAGGCAACCGCAACGGTTTCGACCCGCAGTCAGACGTCTACAGGATGCTTCAGGACTACGAGGAACCTGTGTCCGCTCCCAAACAGTCTGGCTCCTTCAAATACCTGCAGGGGATCCTGGAAGCTGAGGATGGGGGTCAGTTTGACGTTTGATTTCTCTCAAAATGGATGTGGAAATTGATATTTACTGGTAATGTGCTATATAGTCCTTTTTCCAAGTATGCTATTTTAAAAATGAATATATCATATTATAATATTCATGGATGTGGAAATTGTTATTTACTGGTAATGTCCTTTTTTCCGAGTATGCAATTTTAAAAGTGGATATATCATATTTTTTTCTAAATAAAGTCTAAATAACTTGCATTTTTCTACTCTTGTGAAATAAATTAATATTTGCACTTCAAACATTAATAAACATTCTGCTAGAAAGAATGTCGTACAGGTTTAGAACAACATGAGGGTAAATAGTGCCAGAATTATTTATTAATTATTTAATTATAATTTAAATCCTTTTAAGAAATTTGGGTTTCTGATATTAGAATGACTAGTATTTTGGGTCCCAGTTTTTGTAGCTTATTTGGATTTGTATTTCTTTATTTTTGGTCTGATCATAGTAAACTGTTTAATTCAAATTCCAAACATCACTCTAAAGTATGGGCCGTTCGTGAGTGAAATCTCAAATCGACTGAATGGTGAGTTTCCTGCATGCTTGCAATGATAAGCTTGTATATCTGCTTGTAATGGTGAATAGTCTTAGCAATTTGTCCATCCATATCGAAAAGTACAAATGTTGTCCAACAACACAGTTGGAACATTTGGGTCCAGATTTACTAGCAGTTTGCACCAGCGCAAGACATTTTTTTGGGTTAAAATCTACTGTCGGGATTTACTAAAGACATAAGCGAAAAAGCATGGACTGAAGTTTTTTGCAGCTGATCTTGTTACATATGCATTGGTAGGAGTTTCTCTTTGAGACAACATTTATGGGAGGAGAGGATTTAAATGCATGCAGTCTGATTTGTTGTCTGTTTACTGGTTTGCACCATTTTTAACCCCCAAAAAGCTTTTTCTTTATGCATTTTGTGCCAGTGTTGTTAGTAGACACCTGCACCTGACTGTCATCGGCTCTGCTTGTTTGTGCTGCTCTTGGTAGATTGCATTGGCTATTATGGAAATGACCTGGCTGCATCTGTATTCATTTGAGCATTCTCAGTAAATCCACCTGCAGATCTGTGTTTTAATGTGATTGCGGTCTCATGCTAATTTATTCTGTTTAGTAAATCTAGCTCTTAATGTTTAATATGCATTTATGTGGAGGAACATTGAGATAGAACAACATTGCAGAAACAGAAATGACACCCCCAACAAACTGTGCTGTTAAGGCTGGTTTTGAGTCGCTTGTGTATTAAAACAAGCTGCAGTTTACAGTCAAGTTACTATTTTTAAAAAGTTTAGTAGCAAAAAGTAAATACATTAAATCTGCCTAAGGAGAAATGTCTTTTGAAATGCATAAAAATCTGTAACATTTTTGTAATTTTGCAAGTTTTATTTATCTGATACATTAACACAGAATGCATCTTGCCGTCTAAAACGTGATGCGGAATGATTTAAAAAGCGCAGCACAGAATGCTTTTCCCGCCATGTTGGCATCAATTAAAACAGTTGCCATGCCAACTTGATACTCAAACAAAAGCGTGCAATGCTTGCCCCGCCTCCGGGGTCTTCTGATTGGTCCATTGTTTTGAAACTGACATTGATGAGTGGCACTGCGTGTAAAAGTTGAAATTCTTTTCACTTGATACGGCGTCTTAAAAACTGTGCTTATGTGCGAGACATTGCAGAAGATGTGAAACACGAGCGCAGTGGTCATACACCGCGTTTACATAGAAAAACAATGTAAAAGTAGTGCATTGGAATGGAATAACGCGTTCTGTGTACAGAGTCCACTTGAGGTGAGAGCAGTAAATGTGGTAAAACAGATACTGTATTTATTACTAATGAAATGAGAGAAATGTATGCAAGTCTATGCAGCGAATTTACACGAATGAACTTTTCACATTAGTATGTGCAAAGGGAACAATGACAACTGTGATGCAGCGTTTTATCCCAATGCTTTGCTGTTTGCTTGTTAAATGCTACACTATTTTGAAGTTGTCATGCTACTTGCACTGATTCTTTCGGGCCAGATCACTGTAGTGTCTTGCAGGCTAAAAAGCCCCCCAAACCGCTGTTCGTTATTTCATATAATCCCAGAAATGTGTTTAGTCTAAGCCTGATCCCATAGAGAGGCTCTTAGACTGCGCTATACTTAAACTCTGTGTTCTCTCGCACACTGAATTAAAGCCCCGTGGAGCCGCAGGGCTCCAGAGATCAAGTGTTTAACTGTAATTAGTGGTATTCGTTGACAGGTTTGAAGTTGTAACCTGTTCCTCCAGTCATTGGGGATAACGTAGAGTTAATGATCTCACTTTGAGGCACAGCAACAGTCAGATGACGCACCGTTGTAACATTTATCCGTCAGATTTGTCTCGGATGTTTCCTCATCCAGCAGCAGGGTGGTTTTCTCCACTGAGCTCATGCTACGCCGGCCCTGGTTTTAGGCTTGGCTTGAAACAGAGACGATAGGAGGAGGCCTTGGCAGCTGTGCTCCATACTTGGCCCCAGCCGTGCCCTGAAGCTAACACACACCCGCGATTTCAGCTACGTCTGCATGGAGAATAGCATCTGACCTGGGACTGAAGTGTGAAGGACATTCATTTCCAGCCATCTCTTGTTCCAGGGACAGCTGCTGAGCACACATTTTGAGTTATTTCTCTCTTTTTAAAGCAATAGTTCACCCAGAAATGAGAATTGTTCATGAATGAGGAGCAAATTTGTATGTGAATTAATGGAACAGCATAATTGGGGATAGAGTTGGGCAAAGTTACTTTTAAAAGTAATGCCTTACAGTATTTGCATTACTCTCTATAAAACAAATTGCATTACTTAGTATGTATTTATGGAAAGTAATATTATGTTACATTTGCAAAACTTTTTCTCCTCTGGCCTGCTCTTACCAAAAAGTAGTATACTTCAAGTTTATTGTATTAAGTAGTAAGTAATAAATGTACAAATATCAGTATACTAATAGTAGTATACTTGTAAGTGTACTATTTCAATACTCCTTGGGACTAAATTGGCCCACTTTCTAGTATATAAACGTGTACTTTAAGTATAACAGTAGTAATCTTTGCGTTTACATCAATGTTGTTAGCTTGTACTGCAACTATACTAAAATACTATACTACTATACTACATAGTATACTACTATGTCCTTATTAGGTATTCATTTGTATATATTTTGTTATATTTTTATCTGCTTGTAAACAAAAATATTTTATTCTAGCTTCATGCATTCTTTTTTAAACACTTGAATGTGTTCATAAATAAAAAATAAACAACATTTTGAACAAAAAAGCTGAAAAAAGACTGAATTGGATTCAGAATGAAGTCGATCAACACCTCAAAGCTTGACGGTCATTATTACCTCTTCATTAGTGATATTTTATTCAAACTGCATATCAGGCATTTATTTAATACATCCAATTTGTGCATTAATGGCGGTTATGTTAAATAGAGTTACTAACTACAGCAAATCAAGTACCTGTGCTCGCCGCTGTTGTTGTCTCGTCTCCCCTCAGACGCGCTGCAATGGCGATCCTGCGCGCAATTCTCAAAACAACCACAAGATGGCACCATTTATCGGTGAATCCGATATTACAAAACCGATATCCAATTATGGCAAAATTAATACATTTCGGGAAAAATATCGGGAAATCAATATGTCGATCTCTAGTTAGATCACACGTGGAAGCATCTGTTGTTTCGGTTTCTTCTTCACTTGTGTTTTTGGGTTAATTCTGTACAGAAGATGTGTTCTAGCGCCTCCTACCGTATAACAATGAAAACACGCATCCTCTGAGCACAAGCTCAAATATATTTACATTTTTACTAAGTATAAGTCTGGTATACTTAAATGTCATTTTAAGTATAGTTCTTAGAAGTACATAAAAAGTAAACTAAAAGTGTTTTTTCCAATTTTTTTATTTAAAATAAGTATATTAATAGCACACTTGAATAAACTTTTTAATTTTTTTTTTTTTTTTTTTTTTTTTGAGTTTGTCTGTTATTTAAATTTCTGCATAAAAAATTTTAACAAATTGCACAACCTCCACTGCTCTGTCATTGAATAAATATAACTGTCAACTTGATAACCAATTGCATTACATTACTTGAATTACTTGACTTCATTGAATTGTGTGACAGTAAACCTCTGTTTGCGGACACCAAAGAAATGAGAAGTGTCATATAATAAAACCAACATATTGCAAAATTGTCCATGACTCCTCATACAGTATGAAACAACAATTTATAATTGTAAACTCAAAAATAGATTGTTTAACGACAAGCATGTCGAAGATTAATCAGCACACTAAGAGTTAATTCATTAACCCTAAAAAGAGCAGAACCACTTCTTCAACCTTTGTGATGTTGCTGTTTTAGAATAAATAAAGGTTACAAATTTCTGCATCAAAACAGTTTTAACAAATTGCACAACCTCACAGACTTATTGAATGATGTCCTTGCATTTCACTTGAAATAATTAAAACACCAAAGACAGTAAATGAAGTGTCTTTAGTGAAACCAACCTATTGCACAATTGTCCATGACTCATACAGTATGAAACAACAATTTATAATTGTAAACTCAAAAATACTTCTTATCAGTTTGTTGAAATATTGTATTGCATAGACATAGCAAATGACTTTGGAAGTCAATGTGTTTGTTTCCATATCTTTGAACACGAGTCTACAAGCTTTAACTTGCTGTTAATGAAAGACTTTATCAATAGTGGCACATTGATCGAGTATGTAATTGTTAATGAAGCCGGACCTGCTGCAGCATGTGTTCCTCTCGCTGCACAGGTGATCCAGATATTACTGTAAGGCACTTTCCCACAGTTCACAGTAAAAATGAGTAAACAGTGAGATCATATGATAAGGAAGTTCCACAGACGAGAGAAACAATGTGTCCATTGTGAATGCTGTTGACAGATATTATAGCGTTCAAATATAGAACTGTTCATTGAGATTAATATGAGGAAGAAGATTTCCAGCTAAGAAAAAACTCTGAGAACATATTTCTTCAAGTTCTAATGTGTTCTACGTTTGAAATGTACAAACATGAGAACATACATTTCATCCAAGTTGAATGAAACATTCTAAAACATCAGAACATATTTGAGCGTTAAGAATGTTCTAAACATTCTAAAACATCAGTAACATTTATTTGAATGTTACTTTAGAATATTCTCAAACATTTAAACATCAGTAACATTTATTTGGTTACATTTCATTCTAACACATCAGTTTTATTTGAGCGTTACTTTGAATGTTCTCCAAACATTCTAAAACATCAGTAACATTTATTTGAACGTTACTTTAGAATGTTCTCTAAACATTCTAAAACATCAGTAACATTTATTTGAATGTTACTTTAGAATGTTCTCTAAACATTCTAACACATCAGTAACATTTATTTGAATGTTACTTTGAATGTTCTCTAAACATTCTAACACATCAGTAACATTTATTTGAATGTTACAGAATGTTCTCTAAACATTCTAAAACATCAGTAACATTTATTTGTTACTTTGAATGTTCTCTAAACATTCTAACACATCAGTAACATTTATTTGAACGTTACTTTGAATGTTCTCTAAACATTCTAAAACATCAGTAACATTTATTTGAACGTTACTTTCGAATGTTCTAAACATTCTAAAACATCAGTAACATTTATTTGAATTCTCTCTAAACATTCTAAAACATCAGTAACATTTATTTGAACTTTGAATGTTCTCTAAACATTCTAACACATCAGTAACATTTATTTGAACGTTACTTTCGAATGTTCTCTAAACATTCTAACACATCAGTAACATTTATTTGAACGTTACTTTAGAATGTTCTCTAAACATTCTAAAACATCAGTAACATTTATTTGAACGTTACTTTAGAATGTTCTCTAAACATTCTAACACATCAGTAACATTTATTTGAACGTTACTTTCGAATGTTCTCTAAACATTCTAAAACATCAGTAACATTTATTTGAACGTTACTTTTAGAATGTTCTCTAAACATTCTAACACATCAGTAACATTTATTTGAACGTTACTTTCGAATGTTCTCTAAACATTCTAAAACATCAGTAACATTTATTTGAACGTTACTTTAGAATGTTCTCTAAACATTCTAACACATCAGTAACATTTATTTGAATGTTACTTCGAATGTTCTCTAAACATTCTAACACATCAGTAACATTTATTTGAATGTTACTTTAGAATGTTCTCTAAACATTCTAACACATCAGTAACATTTATTTGAACGTTACTTTCGAATGTTCTCTAAACATTCTAACACATCAGTAACATTTATTTGAACGTTACTTTCGAATGTTCTCTAAACATTCTAACACATCAGTAACATTTATTTGAACGTTACTTTTAGATGTTCTCTAAACATTCTAAAACATCAGTAACATTTATTTGAACGTTACTTTTGAATGTTCTCTAAACATTCTAACACATCAGTAACATTTATTTGAACGTTACTTTAGAATGTTCTCTAAACATTCTAACACATCAGTAACATTTATTTGAACGTTACTTTCGAATGTTCTCTAAACATTCTAAAACATCAGTAACATTTATTTGAACGTTACTTTAGAATGTTCTCTAAACATTCTAAAACATCAGTAACATTTAAAAACAATGTTTTTAGAGCATCATGAAAGACCAGACACCTTTGAACGAACGTTCATTAACGTTACTGCACAAACACTTGTTCATAACGTGCGGGAGAACCTTCTGTTAGCTGGGTTAGTGATGTGGATTCAATCAGTCGTCCGTCAGGTTCACATAACAGGCGTTTATCCAGGACAGAAGCTTTCTGTTCTGTTTTATGTCTCGGTTGTGTCAGATTAGCCAGGAATTTACCGTTTACTCTGTTTCTGAACAAACGTTATCTATATAATCCTGCTTTAGAAATTGTTTGCCATATTCTCATACAAGCCCATCCATAGAGGTCTGTAGTATTGGAATAGTTTTTAAAGAAAATATAGTCAAACATTTCTGCAGATGAAAAAAAGTTCATTTGTATTGTCTGATTAAACATAATGGTTTAAATCAATTCTGTTCAGTTTGTCTAAAAGAAAACAACACTTCCTCATAGAAACATGAAAAGAAACCAGTTTTGTTGTTGATTTATATTTTAAAGAAATCACAGTAAACTTTAAGCTTTGACTTTATTTATACTAAATAAACTAAATTAAATAACAAATAATTTAAATAAATGATAATGAGCACTCTTTCATATCATAGCTATTTCTTGTGCCTAAAGCAAATATAAATGTTTTCTATACTGTTTGATTCAATATTTTGACATCAAAATTTATGTTTTGAAACAAACAAAAAATAATTTGAGAAAAACTAGTACATTTGACAGTAACAAATTAGATTTGTTTATATAAATTGGCCCAAAGTATATTTTTTTAGTGCACAATACTACTTGAGAGGATGCACAGTATTTTTTTGTTCATTATAGCAATCAAATTGAACAATGTTAATTTTTTGTATTAATGTATTTCTTAAAAATATAATTTTTACATTGAAAATATATTTCAAAAGTTTGTAAGGAAAATGTACTTGGATACTCCAAACTACTTAAAAGTGTTTATAAGATTTGTCCTTAAAATCCCAGAGCATTAAAGTATAAGAAGTGATATTTAAGAAGTGTCTTCTCACAGGGGAACCATCGTGAAGGCCAGAGACAAGCTCTATCACCCCGACTGCTTCGTGTGTGACGACTGTGGGCTGAATCTAAAGCAGAAAGGATACTTCTTCATCGATGAGAATCTGTATTGTGAGACGCACGCCATGGCCCGTGTGCAGCCTCCTGAGGGCTACGACGTGGTGGCCGTGTATCCCAACTCCAAAGTGGAACTGGTCTAAGCACACACACACACACACACACACACACAGGTCGCCCTTGAGGACTCAGCTTGGCGAAGTGGAAATGAGAATAACAAACTGTAATGTATTTTTCAGTCCCTGCTCAACTTTAACCTGGACTCTGTAGTTTGTTAACCTGCAGTTCAGCTCGTACTGAAATCGAGCAGCACTTATACTTAAGTTAGACAGCCTTCCTAACATTCGTACTGAGCTGTTTGGTGTTGCTTTAAGAGGAAAGTTTGAAACGACAAACAAACGACAAAATAGACAAAACAACACACTCCAGAAGAACATCTGTTCACCTAAATTCCAGTGGCACACCAGCGATTTGTTTTCTGAAAGCTGAGGTGCTCGAAAAGACCACGAAGAATGTCTCGAGTCATGTGGAAAATGGAAATGGTATCCATTTATTCAGAAAGTTTGGGACGGTGTGTTTATTCTTTGGCTTAGAAGCTAAGACGTGTGTGTGTTTTTCCGATGATCTCGCTTCCATCACACAAACCCAACTTTATCTTTGCCGTAAACTGAAGAAAAGCAGACTGCATTTGATTGGCTCTGAGCAAGTTTATGCTATATGCATGTTGTATGTGAGTGTGATTTGACACCTAATGACAGTTTTCTGTCGTAAATATGCATTGCATTCTCAGAAGAAACATCTACGCACTGTTTTCTCGTTCACATCAGCTATCAAGCATCCATTTGAAGAGAATATTGCTCAATCAGACCACACATACCAGCATCTTTTATCTATTTATGATGTTTTCTGTCATAAAGCTAGCTTGCTGAAAACACTTGGTTTAATTACACAGACGTTTCCTTGAGAACTGATGTTCGTTACTTCCACAGTAACACAAAAACACATGTTATGTCCAAATGTGTGGGCCAAGCGATTCTGACTGCGTTTGCATATTTGCGTACAGTATGTGATTTAAACTAGATTTATTTTGATGGTTTGGATGACTTCATGTAAAACGAAACTAGAATAGTAAAGTAGATATACTTCTATTTTGTGGCTTTTCTTTAAGTGGTGAGGCTTTTGTAAATTCTGTACAAAGTGAGAAATGTTTGTTTTTCTAGTTTCTTATGAATGATATATATGTGTGGGTTTTAAAAACATATAACTCTACTTTGTTATACTAAGGACCTTCTGTAAATAATTTGAATGCTAACAGATCGTCTTTCAACTGAAAACAGTTACTTATAGTCATTTTAATGTAATAATGTGTCATTCCAACCCCTTCTGACTTTCCTCTGTGGAACACAAATGAATAATGCTCGTGGTGTACAGATGCACTTAAGCTACTAACAAGCAGCATGAAAGTATTATAAAAATAGTCTGTATGACTTATGTGCTGCAGTGCGAGTTCTCTGAAGCCAAACGATAAAATTGTGTGCGGAAAAATTGAAGTCATTATTGTGTTGCAGGTCAGTTTGACTCATACACTGCTCTATAATCACACTGGTTTAACTATTTATCTCTTCTTCAAATGTTGCTCATTTACAGTCATGGATGTGTATGCAATGTTTCAACGCACAGCATTTTTTTTTTTCATAAAATTTGCCAAAAATCAACCGTTTGGAAAACAGCAAATAGTTTAGTTTCTCACAAGGCTTTGAGAATCTGACATAACAAAAGAGCAGGTGCAATTTACAATCAGTACAAATAATATTAGATACGTAGTCATAATTTGAATCTTTTTTTGTCTATTCAGCTTTTTTTATATATATATATGGTCAAATTGACCTCTAATACGATAGAGATAACAAAATAGAAATAAACGGAGATTAATACATTTCTCATATTTTGTATTTTTTTGTCTCTGACAAGCTGAAGTAGAGGTTTTCTGTTTTTAGTTGACTCCAACACAAATATAGTACCCAGATTTTTAACGCAACAGATGGATTAAGACACAAAATGCATCTAAAAACACTCATGAATGGTTTTTAAAAAGTGCAGTACAGAATGCCTCGTCTGTGACATAAACACTTGCCATGGCAACTGTAAACAAAAGCTTGCCCCGCCTCCAGGGTCTTCTCATTGGTCCACTGTTTTGGATTTTCTTTTTTACTTGACACAGCGTCTCAAAACCGTAGCGCTCATGTGCAAGAAATGACCATTCAGTGCATGTTAACATAGAAAAACTATAGAAAAATAGCGAATGGAAAAACCCATTCTGTGTGAACGGCCCCTTACCATTCATTGAAAATGTTTCCTCTGCCATAGCTCTCAAATATCTTCCATATTCCCGTGATTTAAAAATCACATTGCATTAAACATCTCTGGTTCTCACACGAAGACCTTGATTAGCTAACTCAGGTGTGTTTAATTAGGACAGGAGCCAAACTAGAGCCATGCAAGTTTGGAATCACATCAAACCGAGCAACAGATTGTGTTATATTTGTTCACGTGTGGAAAAAAAGGAAATAAAAATAAAAATGCAGGTTTATTTTGAGCAGAATGCTGACTGGGTCTGGGTTCCTGTGGATGTGTTTCCATACTATTTCCAAATACCCCTTTGCTGTTTTCATTGTCACCCGTATGCTTTTGCTCATCAGACACACTCTGCATAAGTGACCAACATCCACTGTCACTGCAGTTGGCTTGTGTAAGTTTCCATGGTTTAAATGAGCATGTTGAAGACGTTTCACCCAGGTTTGCATGTAAAATGAGAGGCGTTTGTGTTTTCAGCTGTCAAGGTCAAACTGCTCTTCTGATGCATGGCTCTCGCTCAGCGGCCTCTTCATAATCAGAAGCAGAACTAGTTCACATTCCATTTCTACTTTTCCTCTATCGCTCACCATCTCCCACCACAACGAGGGCTGTTGCAGTTATGTGAAAGAAAATGACTCGGTCTAAATTGCGCAGTGGTTAATATTGCGGCAAACCCTCGGACTCTCCATCACTTTTGCCGAGCTTGACTCAGTGAATGCTTCAGGTCGGGTCATGCTAAAAATATTGTGGAGCATGTTGGTACTTCATACTGAGGCGTTTTCTTCTCAAAACTGTGTGGTTAAGGGTGAAACAAAAATGAAATGAACTGGGATTATAGGTTTCTGCTAATGAATAATCAGATTTATCCCGCTGTGATGATGTAGTGACCCCTATTTATAGCTTGTATCATTTATACTTTTTAACACTTTTATTACACTAACATTTGACAAATAATTGAAACTGGTAAACAACATAATCTTGAAAGCATTGACTCATAATTCAAATTAATGCAATCTTCATTTGTGAGCCATATCTTGATATGGTCAAAAGTGACCGAAGCTTTGAAATGTACAAAATAATTCCGGAAAATCAATATAATAAATTTGTTTCAACAATATTTTGTATTAATATTTAGAATTTTGGGGTGATTTTATGATCTGTGACTGCAATATTTTTGAAGCAGCTTATTAGATGGAACCGATTTTTTGTGTACTGAAGCATTTAGAAGGGACCTCTGTGACCAGAGAGTTCAGAGCAGCTAACCTCGCACTTTTTTTTTTGTATAAATTCCATTTATTTCCCATGTCCGTCATTTTTAACATAAAAGTATTTATTTTAATGTTTTGACCTTTTAACATGTCCAATTATGTCCATGATTTTTTTGTGTATGCACATAGCTAATGCAACAAAAGTTACCTAGTATCATTTCATTGCGATGAAGCTAAAACTAAAAAATCTAAATGTTACATTTTTCGGTCAAAAGTGACTGTAGAGGACCAGAGGATTTTAAGGCTAAAATATCCACTTGTGAGTCAATATGCATGTCTTAATACTCTGTAGAAAGTTCTGTGGTTGCTTGGCTAGATAAAAAATAATATTTGAGAACTTCTCTTTAGATAATTTCTTCCTCAATAAAATGTTCCTGAACTTCTGAACTTCATGAACCCTGACTTCTTAAGCACCAGGAAGACAAAGTGTGCTAGTGAACAGCATGACCACACCGCACCTTCCGTGAGACTAGCACAAACCAGCATGGAAAGTTATGGTCATTTCAGTGGGGTCACTAGTTTTGAAGCGTCAGACAGATCCGCTGGGAGATCCAGAGGCATGCATACAGAAGCAGATCTCTTGTGCTGAGTCAGAGAGTGCTGGCAGCACACTTCTCAAGACCAAGTTTGGACAAAACTGTGGAAAGCAGATGTGGAGAGGGCTGGGATGGAGTATGGTTTAGATTAAGAGCGGAAAAATAGAAGCAGATATCTGAAGTTCTTCCTTTGCAACATAGCTCAAAATAAACCAACAGCCTTGTGTATTGTAAAAACCATCAGCAATCGTTAAACAACCATCAGAAGATGTCTCAAAAAACTCCTGAAGGCCAAGTCCACTTCTGTGCCAAGACTCTACAACAACTAGTCAGAAATAAAGGGAATTACGAGCATATGCCAGACCATTTCATTGGTCACAAATATGCTTAATAAAGTGCTCTGGCATGTAATATAATAGTAACTGCTATAGTCTTTAGTAGAATTTATCATACAAGACAAGAAGCAAACAGAATTTGATGAAAGAGTATTTCCTTGCTTTAGTGTAGAGTCATGGAAAAGTTAACAGGGAAAAGAAAAAGCCATTTAATTGTTTCAATGTTAATTTTAACAACTGGTACCTGACATAGACTGTAAATGGATAACTGATCATTTTTACAAAATCTTTTCCACAACGAATGACTGGAAATCACTGAAATTTGTTGGTGAAAAGATTGGGAACCTCTTCTGAAACAGCCAAAGGCACAATGAGTCTTTCTTTATTGTATTTATGTGTGGCAAAATGGCAAACATATAGCAGAGCAAACCGCAGGATAATTAGTGGTTTCACAGAATCCAATATCCAGCAGCTTCTCAAAACAGGTCATATGAAGTCATCGTCTTACTACACAAAGTTCCCAAAGTGTGTTAAATGAGGTCATTAGAGGGAAACCCCTGCTCTGCCAAGCTTTAATAAAACAATAAATGTTCTTTCATGTATAGCCAGAATAACCCGCGTTACCAAGTGCACGGTTTCCCTGCAGAACTTTTAAGCTCGGTTTTCGTTTCACAGATTGCATACTATAGAAGGTTTTCTATAGAAATGTTTGCATGAGCTTACAGTGGATGGTTTTGCAAATAGAGGGACTGTGTGTGTGCTTTGAGAGGACCAGGTTTTGTTCTGTCAAGTAATCTGTGATGAGAGGGACTCAGCTTTAGAAGGAACCGCCTCTAGAGAGGGACCAGAGCAGCTTTAGAAGGAATGTCTGATGCATACACATAATACAAACAGTCAAGGAGTCTCGAAGTCGTCATCTGATTGGGTTAATTATACAGGATTTCAGGGAGACGTGTGTCATGTTACACCCGGAAACAATGTTGTTGTGACTCAAAACCCTTATAGAGAAGAAGCAGCTTTAGAATGAACCTCTGTGACTAGCTGAAGCAGCTTTAGAAGGAACCTCTTATCAGAATCAACTAAATGCTGGATTTTCAAAATATGTTATATTCACAGCACTATCGTTGCAGTAAACTTGCATGACGTTCTTGAATTATTTATTTATTAGTTGCATGTCAGTCTGTCATTGAGAACCAGAGCACTTTAGGAGGAACGCCAAACAAACTGAAGCAGCTTTAGAAGGAAGATGGTCCTTGGTCAGTGAGAGGGACCAGAGCAGTCTGAAGGAACCTCTGTGACTAGAGAGAGACAGCAGTGTAACCCCTCTTTGAGATGATTCTTATCGTGGTATTACCTACCTGCCAAGTGTGTTATTCAAATCTGATTAATAAACTTGTAAAACAAGAGGCTTATTTCTCTCTAGAACTGAAGTATGGTTCATATTTCCACTAGAGGTGGACTAATATATTTAAGAAGGAACCACGGGCCGTGAGAAGAGGACTGATGCAGCTGAAGGAACCTCTTGGACCAGAGCAGTTTTAGAAGGAACCTCTGTGACTAGAGAGGGACTGAAGCAGCTTTAGAAGAAACCTCTGTGACTAGAGAGGGACTGAAGCAGCTTTAGAAGGAACCTCTGTGACTAGAGAGGGACTGAAGCAGTTTTAGAAGAAACCTCTGTGACTAGAGAGGGACCAGGGCAGCTTTAGAAGGAACCTCTGTGACTAGAGAGGGACTGAAGCAGCTTTAGAAGGAACCTCTGTGACTAGAGAGGGACTGAAGCAGCTTTAGAAGGAACCTCTGTGACTAGAGAGGGACTGAAGCAGCTTTAGAAGAAACCTCTGTGACTAGAGAGGGACTGAAGCAGCTTTAGAAGGAACCTCTGTGACTAGAGAGGGACTGAAGCAGTTTTAGAAGGAACCTCTGTGACTAGAGAGGGACCAGAGCAGCTTTAGAAGGAACCTCTGTGACTAGAGAGGGACCAGAGCAGCTTTAGAAGGAACCTCTGTGACTAGAGAGGAACTGAAGCAGCTTTAGAAGGAACCTCTGTGACTAGAGAGGGACCAGAGCAGCTTTAGAAGGAACCTCTGTGACTAGAGAGGGACCAGAGCAGCTTTAGAAGGAACCTCTGTGACTAGAGAGGGACTGAAGCAGCTTTAGAAGGAACCTCTGTGACTAGAGAGGGACCAGAGCAGCTTTAGAAGGAACCTCTGTGACTAGAGAGGGACCAGAGCAGCTTTAGAAGGAACCTCTGTGACTAGAGAGGACCAGAGCAGCTTTAGAAGGAACCTCTGTGACTAGAGAGGGACCAGAGCAGCTTTAGAAGGAACCTCTGTGACTAGAGAGGGACCAGAGCAGCTTTAGAAGGAACCTCTGTGACTAGAGAGGGACCAGAGCAGCTTTAGAAGGAACCTCTGTGACTAGAGAGGGACCAGAGCAGCTTTAGAAGGAACCTCTGTGACTAGAGAGGACTGAAGCAGCTTTAGAAGGAACCTCTGTGACTAGAGAGGAACTGAAGCAGCTTTAGAAGGAACCTCTGTGACTAGAGAGGACTGAAGCAGCTTTAGAAGGAACCTCTGTGACTAGAGAGGACTGAAGCAGCTTTAGAAGGAACCTCTGTGACTAGAGAGGGACCAGAGCAGCTTTAGAAGGAACCTCTGTGACTAGAGAGGGACCAGAGCAGCTTTAGAAGGAACCTCTGTGACTAGAGAGGGACTGAAGCAGCTTTAGAAGGAACCTCTGTGACTAGAGAGGGACCAGAGCAGCTTTAGAAGGAACCTCTGTGACTAGAGAGGGACCAGAGCAGAAGGAACCTCTGTGACTAGAGAGGGACCAGAGCAGCTTTAGAAGGAACCTCTGTGACTAGAGAGGGACTGAAGCAGCTTTAGAAGGAACCTCTGTGACTAGAGAGGGACCAGAGCAGCTTTAGAAGGAACCTCTGTGACTAGAGAGGGACCAGAGCAGCTTTAGAAGGAACCTCTGTGACTAGAGAGGGACTGAAGCAGCTTTAGAAGGAACCTCTGTGACTAGAGAGGGACCAGAGCAGCTTTAGAAGGAACCTCTGTGACTAGAGAGGGACCAGAGCAGCTTTAGAAGGAACCTCTGTGACTAGAGAGGGACCAGAGCAGCTTTAGAAGGAACCTCTGTGACTAGAGAGGGACTGAAGCAGCTTTAGAAGGAACCTCTGTGACTAGAGAGGGACCAGAGCAGCTTTAGAAGGAACCTCTGTGACTAGAGAGGGACTGAAGCAGCTTTAGAAGGAACCTCTGTGACTAGAGAGGGACTGAAGCAGCTTTAGAAGGAACCTCTGTGACTAGAGAGGGACTGAAGCAGCTTTAGAAGGAACCTCTGTGACTAGAGAGGGACTGAAGCAGCTTTAGAAGGAACCTCTGTGACTAGAGAGGGACCAGAGCAGCTTTAGAAGGAACCTCTGTGACTAGAGAGGGACCAGAGCAGCTTTAGAAGGAACCTCTGTGACTAGAGAGGGACCAGAGCAGCTTTAGAAGGAACCTCTGTGACTAGAGAGGGACTGAAGCAGCTTTAGAAGGAACCTCTGTGACTAGAGAGGGACCAGAGCAGCTTTAGAAGGAACCTCTGTACATGGTTGGTCTGGGAAGCTTTCTGCAGCAGCAGGAACCCTCAAGAAACTCTGGGACCAGGGTAGCTCTGACTGGAGCAGTCAATCACAGTGACACCCGGGCAGCTTTGGAAGCGCAGTGCCTGTGGCAGGAACCTGTGGAGATGCTGTGTGAGGGACCTCTGGGGCCAACGAAGCTGTCAAATAGGCCTCCTTTGATTTTCAAGTCAGGAGCCTCTGTGGAGCCTCAGCAGCTTCTGCAGCAACAGCGACAGGAATACTTTATAGTGGTTTTCACACGCGTTTTGGATCTAAGGTGTCTGAGACTGGGAGCTCTGTGGTAGAGTGACCATACAGGCCATTTTTACGGGACACTTCCTTGCCAGGATTTCTATATTTCCTAAAATATCTAGGTTTGGCTGTTTGCACTTTGCAGATAGATCATTGTATGATATTCACAAGAGCTATAGAGGGCAGAGCAGACGGCTCCTTATGCTTTCGAATCGCGGTACTTTTGTATCATACAATAATCGGTGCAGCGCTTCAAGTCAAAAGAACGAACAAACACATGCATGTATTTGCATCGCTTTGATCATTCTCTGTAGATCTCACCTTCTCATGCACCACGATTGGTCGATTATGTACAATACCTGCATGTTATTGGTCAAACTACTTTGGATGTTTTAGGCAATATAAAAATCCTGGCCAGGATGTGTCCCGTATAAATGGCACATATGGCCACTCTACTCTGTGGCCATGACTGAAATCTCTGTTACATCCATGACATGTAATGTCTCTGGCAAAGCCACTAGAAGGCAAGCCTGAAACCTTTATCCTAAAAAGTGTAACGGCTAATGCTAACGCTTCCGTTTTGGCAGCACTTGGGAAAGGAGACCAGTGGCCTTTTTTTCTTTTCTTTTTTTTGAATAAACAGCTTTTTAGAGGAAACTGCTTATCATTTAATGCACTGACATCCTATCTGCTAATCTTCAACATGTTTTACACTAAACAATACTTGTGGATTGAACTATTTTTAGAGTTTACCATGAAAAAAATGCTGTTTTATAAGAGAAGTCACAGTTTTTGCGACAGGTGGGATTCAGCTCACGGCACTTCTCATTCATTTCTATGATATTCGTAAACAGCGATTGAGTGTCGCACAACTCTGACTGAAATTCAATGACGTCAAGGCTATAATATGACTGGTTATTAAGGTTATTAGATCTTTTAGTATGAACTTGACAGGGAGCTCTGTGTGACTCCATTATTAAAAATATGATTGGATGGTGCAATGCTTAACTAACTTAAATAATACTAAAAGTTCCCCAGAATGCAAAAACTACCACCTCAAGCAAGATGCAAGGCTGACGCTCTTCACCATGACCTACAGGGGAACCTGAAACACTATTACAAGTTACAAATTAGACACATAATTCATAAACATGTTTTGTTACAGCAGGTATAGCTGCATTATTCAAAACTTAATACATATACACCTAAAATAATATATGGTCGAAAGTGTTTTATATTTTGGGCTATGACAGTAAACTCTTCTCAACAGTTCAGTTAGTATAGTATAGTAGATAGTAGTCATGCTATATGTCAAACCATTAACCCGCAGCAACAGTGAAACTAGCCCAGCCCGTCTCGCTTCTCTCGCGCTCGCCTCCGTCAGTAACCGCAGCGCGAGGATGGAGCGCCGCCGTGTGGTCGATGCGTGTCAGTGCTGTGTGACAAATTACCCCGTTCACTTCTCACACTGTCCCATAATCAACTCCACAAACAACTGTGAATACACACGATAAACACCGTTGATACACACACACAATCATAGGGGCTCAAACACAGCTGAGAGCAGGAGATTCTCACTGAAAAAAACAACAACATATATTAATATATATATTGTTTAATGACGAATGATATCATTTATGGATGAATTAATTACTGTAAAATGTTTAGGTAGCCTAATAAACGTGTCAAAACATAACATTTAAAAAGATGTCAGTATATTTTACAGCATATCACCTGTTTGTTTGTTTGTTTGATTAATCTTTGTGTGGTTCTAAGTGTATAATTTCTGTATAAATAGTATTGTAATTATTATCATTACGCACTAAGATAAGCTAATTTAGAGATTTATTTGAACAAATATTTAACAGCGAATGGATTGTTCTGTCTGATGTCAAACAGTTGCTGGTAGCCATTGACTTCCAGTCTCGTTTTCCAGAGAAGCATACAGCTTTAGAAGAACATAAGAGTGGGTAAATGATGACAGAGTACTGTTCTATGGGTGAATTATCCTATTAACTGTTTATATATATATACAAGGGAAGTCAAAAGTTTACATACACCTTGCAGAATCTGCAAAATGTTGATTATTTGACCAAGAAAGATGGATCATACAACATGCATGTTGTTGTTTATTTAGTACTGACCTGAATAAAATATCACATAAAGATGTGTCCACAAGAGAAAATAAAAATCATGCATTCAGAGGCGGGGCGTGAAAACTTTTTGATTGTGAAGATCAGGGTAAAGAGCCCCGGCTCTTAATGCATGTTTCTCCTTCTGGAGCATCAGTGAGTGTCTGAATCTTCTGTAATAGTTGTGTTTGAGTCCCTCAGCTGTCCTCGGAGTGAAAAGATGGATCTCAAAATCATACAGTCACTGTTGGAAAGAGTTCAAATACACAAACATGCTGGAAAACCAAAGAGTTTGTGTGAGCTGAAGGATTTATCTGAAGAACAGCCGAACGTTTAACTGTTCAGGACAAACAAGAGACTCATGAACAACTAAACACACATCTGTGGATCATTCAGAGAACAACACAGTATTAAGAATCAAGGGGGTGTAAACTTTTGAACGGGGTCATTTTTATAAATTCAACTTATTTTCTCTTGTGGAGTACATGTAAACATCTTTTATGTGAAATATCGTATTCAGCTCAGTACTCCTAAATAAACAACAACATGCATGTTGTATGATCCTCTTATTTTGGTCAAATAATCAACATTTTGCAGATTCTGCAAGGTGCATGTAAACTTTTGACATCACCTGTATATATATTTTATTTATTATTCCAGTAAGACAGACAGAGGTTTCCTTTGTGCAGTGGCACCAAAACTACTTGGCGGTTTAAATCTACTGCCGCTTTATTTGTTATCTATTTTAATTTTAGATAAATTATGTATGAATTTATTATGTCTTGTCTGCTAAATGACTAAAGTAAAGACTAATGCACTGCAACTGTAGACACTCAACAGGACATGCATGATCTTCACATTCACTGGGTGTGAAAACAAACTGCTAGCTCGAAGAAGTGTTGAGATGCGTTTGCAAATGTCACATGATTGAAATTATAAAAAGAAATAAAAAAAGAGCAAGGGAAAAAACACCTGCCTACAACAGCTCGTCTTAGCCGATTATTTTAAGATGAAAAGCAGGCATCTTAATGCTCGTTATATTTGATTGAATAAATACTGCTGCCATTTATTCTCTATTTTAACTGAATAACAATCATTCAAAGAAAGTCTATTCATGCGAACTAAAGTCAAGTGGAAGGAAAGCACCAGCTGTTTCCAGTTCTGTCAGTTTAAAGCCTTAAACTATTAATAAATCCTTTCAGTTCTCCTCAGTGAAGACGACATCTAGTTCAGTACAACTCCTTTCAAACACTAATGAAGAGTAAAGCCCTCAAATACTCCCAGAAATGACTACAAGAACTAGTTTATATAACCGCTTCATCTGAATTATTCCTGCTGAATATAGAGAACGGTTTATTGCATTGATATATACGTGTGTTACTTGGTTCTATGCATTAACGTGTCTATTGTCTGTGATGCAGATGACTAATGTTGTAGGAGAAAGAGCCCACTGATTATCAGAGACTACTGATATTTATACAGACTGCATTACTCCATATGAAGAGCTCTTTTCCAAAACGCTATAAATCCATTTAATAGTTTTCATGAAAATGACATTTTTACCTAGACCCATACATTTGTTAATATTCAATTTATCCTGTTACAATGGTCTGTTGGCTCAGTCTGAACATGTGAAACAATGATTGTTAAATGAAACAACAATATTGTCGATTATAAATGCAACGATTTTTTTGTTTTTTTCAAAACGCTACAAATCCATCCTTTTCTTTTTAATGTTGGTTTATGTCAAAAAAAAAAAAGAGAACATGCTACATATGACATCAGGGACTCATACTATAAACCGGTCGCACCGGCCTTGTGTTGATATAACGGGTCCGCACCATCACACCGAACGGGTCTCGAACCTGGGTTTCCGGCGCGGGAGGCGGGCGCTCTAACAAGGAACGCCAAAGGCCACAGCCTCTAGCGTCAATCGGTTAAACACCACCTTTTATTTTTGTGATTTTCTTTGTCCAGTCTGCGTTTTCTAAGGTGTAGGTCTCACTGGCTCATCCAGGCCATCAAAAGTGTTATTAGAGTTTAAAGCACTCATTTTGAAGACTGAGCACAAACAAACGCTTCAAAGCGTCGCCGTGTTGGATTGCATCTGAATTGAATTCTGATTGGTCGAGAGGATTTATCGCATTTAGGCTAAAAACAGGTTTCTAGCTTATAGAATTGGTTTGGAAAGAACTGCATCTTGCAGTACATTTTAAACAAGGAAATATAGCCCTGATTTGGCATGAAACATTGATGGAGCCATAGAATAGGTTCAGTACCACAGCAAAATGGCATTTGGAACTCTGAATTAATTTGGCGTTTTCGCGTTTTGGAAATATGATCTCCATATATTCCTGTATCATACTATAAGAGAATACATTTATATTTTTTGGGGAAATAAAGCTATGCATTCTTTATTTTTTCCATGTAAATGAAGAAACTAATAACTAAACAGATTTTCAATCAAACAAAACTGAACCCTGCAGCTCGGTGTATAAATGAATGGGTACCAGCAGCCTCTGAATGGACACTGAAGGAAAAAAGAGGCTGTTTTGTGTAAAAAGTCAGTCATGTTTCATTGATTACAGGATTACAATTTCTGTATTTACAAAAAAAAAACTCCATTCAAATACATGAATAAACCCAGGCAACATGGTTTTCATTTGGACGATATAAAAAACAACTATTCACAGGCACACTCATGGCCTTTGACCGACCCGCCGTCCACTATGACTCCGAACAGACACGACTGAAGATAGAAGAAAGTTTTCATTTGACAAGTCTGCTGTTAAATTCACTGGATCAATATCACACGAGTTCATTCTGAGCCAGCCTCGGCTTCCTTAGACTTCCTCTTCTTTTTCTTCTTCTTAGCGCTCTCCGTAACCTGTGTGTGAAAGAGTACGTTCAGAATCAGTGCCATCAATCAATAATAATCAGTTGTCTATTAATATAATAATTTGTCAATCTCAAAATAAATGTAGAAACATGGCATATTTTTATGAAGTAGCCTATTATTAATGAAGGCCAGTAACATCAAGTGCGTTTACATGCGATTATAATGAGATGCGCCCGTGATGTACACGAATGACGGGACGCGCACCTGTAGTAATACGTAGATTAGAAACGATGGTGGAGAAGCATTGCATTTCTGAGGAAAACAACTCGCTGCCACCGGTCTCTGTTCCTTACCCTCATCCAGAAACGATGAGCGCGACGCAGCGTATAAGCAAACAAATTACATCACATTTCTATGGCGCCGAAAAAGCGTGGAATACTGCCATTCAATTCAATCATTATGCATTAGACGTAAATACATTCAAACAGCGGCAAGTAAACATCTGCTCTTTCTGAGTCCATCACTTGTGCAATATGGTATGTGAATAATGGCAGTAAAAATTATTGCCGAATAATAAGATTAATGGAAAGTGCATGTAAACGGGAGTAAGAGCTTCGCTCTTGACATGTAAACATCATAATGCGATTAAGTCCTTACTCTGATTATTGGAAGTAATCGCATTATTGGTGCGCATGTAAACGTAGTCATTGATATCAATACTGCTACTTTAAATGCATTAATTATAGCCATTATAAAACGCAGTATAACTTCGTCACTTTTAACAGAGGATGACTTGCCTCCGTTTCTTCCTCTGCTGGAGCCTCAGCCTCTTCTGCTACCTTCAACTTCTTGTCTTTCTTCTTTTTCTTCTTCTCCTTGATTTCTTCTGACTTTGTGTCCTTAGCAGCCGCCGCGTCACTTTCGTTTCCGCTCTCCTCTCGCTTCCTCTAGAAAACCCAGAGAAATGTTGTTAATTCAATACCAATGTGAAAGTGCAAATGTATCCATGCGCTCCAGAAGGCATACCTTTGATGGCGTCTCGGCAGCCTTGGCAGTCTTTTTCACCTTAGCTGGGCTAGGAGAGGAGAAATGAAACATGAGTTGAGTTCCAGACACACACGGCTCACGAGAGTGAAGGAAGCGTGTGAGGGTTTGTCCCCAGAGCTCAGTGGCGGTCAGGCCCGCTGCAGACAGCACTGTCCTGGGCTCAGGGTTTGGCTTTAGCAGACATACTCCCTCTAAGGTCACAGCAGACCAAAAAGGGATAACAGTCTGCAGAAACAGCAATAGCTTTTCTTGAAGGGATACTGGTTTTTTAATATTTGGTCCACTGATGATTTGCGACATCTTGTGGGCGCTTTAAATGGTGTTCACAACAATTACAAAGTGAATGTGCATCCCGTCACTCGCTCTAGATTACTCACGGGATGTTTCTGGAGAGTAAAACCATCACGTGATCAACCATGGAGGAGATAACTACGACCGCGGCTTTGTCCCTGTTGTGCAAGTCCCAAATACACCAGAAAGCCAAACACTGACGTGTCTGTTTCATCCAGAGGCGGATGAGTATTAATCCTGAATTAACGTGCGTTACATTGTACTACTGTATAGAAACGGACATTATATTTTGTATCGATAGCATCTCTGTAACCATGTTAATTAAAAAACTGATTTTAATTTTGGGGTTCCTAGACGGCTACAACTATGCTCTCTTCCATTTTCTGATACAACCAGATGTGTGAATAAGCTCTTCGCTGATTGGCTTCAGCAAGAATTGCAAATTTTTCACGAGTTTAAATTTTTCAACTTGTGTGGAAGACGCGAACATCGCACGCTCACAGCAAACGCATTCACCTCTAATTGCATCGACTTATGTAATCTACTTGTGAATAATTAAATTTGTGTTTTGTGTGAACACACGATAAGAACTGCTTGCAAGTTCACCATTACGGATGAAAGTGTTCACAGGTACATTATCTTCCTTTGCTCAATTTAATCATCTTTATCATGCATGTTATGTAATTGCTTGACATGTACATTAAGCTTGATGCTAAGAAACAGAAGCAAACTTTCACCAGAGTTGCCAGGTCAGTTTATAATAAGCAACTTTGGGCATGTTTTGGGCTCATAGATTGTGTTATTTAGAGGTTTATATCTAGGGCTATCGATTTAGCACAATCAATTATAGGGTATAAAATGTGTTCAAATGAATGCATCCACCTCAACCCGGACCTGTACGTCATCTTGCATCGACTGATAAACATCCTACAGGCCGACCAAAGGCCTGTTTCAGAAAACAAGTTTACCAAATAAGCCAGGCTTATTTTATGTTGATTTGGTTAAAAATAAGTTAGACTAACTGAAATAAATCTGGCTTATTTGGTAAACTTGTTTTATGAAACAGGTCCCAAACGTGTGATGAAGCCTATGAATGCAGTTATACGATTATTAAAGATATGACGGCACAAATGCTCCTATATGGGTTTGTCTTATATTAAGATCATTTGATATATTTTAGCAAGAGTGCTGTTGTTTTCCCAAATATCTACATGATTGCAAAAGTGATTTTATACAATTCAAATGAACTGCAAGTTTCATTTTGGACACAATATTGACAAGCGAGTCAATGATTCAGTGACTCGTTCATAAAAACACTTGCTTAGTTTCTGAATGAATCAGTCTTTTCAACATTTGCCGTGTTATATATTTAAACCGCAAACAAAAACAACTTTATGCAATTCCACAATGTAGCCTTAAAAGCATTAAATCAATATTTGTAAAGCTACTTTGTGATATCTACTCAATGTTTTTAAAGACGATAATGACCTTTTGTTTGGCACACATAGGACTAAAAGCACAACTGATTTATGTGATGTTTCTCTTCTGTATGAATGAACACTGGAGTCACAGGCAACAAACGCTCGGCTTTCCACCAAAATGGAGCTGTAATTTGTGCCATGCATGTATTTAACGACTACATTACTGACCGTAACACATCCTTCCAGTCTATTTTGACATCAGAAATAATTTTAATTACAAGATTAATGATGCAACAGGAAGAAGTTCTTAAATCATCAAAAATGACATATGCAGAGCTGATATAGACTCTTTTGAAAATGCACCATTTGTTAGTCCTATTGTGTTGAAAATAAAGATTTGTGATCTTAAGTAAAACATTAAATCTCGGCTCCGATGTAAGTGTACCTGAAGTCTACGTAGCTCTCTTTCCAGTCTGTAGGGGTGCTTCCGTTCGGTTTGCCATGTTTGTCTAGAAGTCCTTTTTGGATCAGCATTTTCTTCTGACTGGCCTGAAACGCACGAGCTTTTAAAATACACGTAAACACCGGTTTCACCAATTAACAGCGCGATTTCTCTGAGCTTTCTCACCTTCGGTCCAAGGCCCCATTTGCGCGGATACGTGTCTCGCTCCATAATGACCCTCTTGATTTTGGCGACAACACCGTGGTCACATGTGGATATGACGGCTGTTGTCATCAGGGCAACCGCTGAGAAAAAACAACAACAAAATAACTCAAATCTGCAAAAAGACACGAGCTGTTACTCCAGTTTCTCACACAGCCATCAGTCTTGGGTGATAGATAAGACGGTCATCTTTGCAGTAATGCTCATGCAATCTAGATCACATCATGTGGCTTAAAACGGTGCATGCTGGGGCCGAGAGATATTTTAACATTTACCTGTACAAATAGCTTCTCCTTTCGTAGTTATAATGACTATGTCTTGATTCAATTCAATACCATCTTCATACCGCAGGACGCCTGGAAGCATGATCTTAGCGCCATAACATATAGCGTTCACCTGTTACACACAAAGCCTCATTAGACCGGCAGACTTCAAACCTGGTCTGCTGAATTCTATAATAAACAAGTTCTCATACAGCGCTGTCCTTCATGACGATCCTTTTGTAGGAGATGAGGAGTTTTTCCAGAGGGTAGATCACTCTCCTCAGGTAAGACTCGTCTTTGTTGTGGTCAAACTGCCACTGGGCATCCAACACGTCATGCATGGTCACCAGGTTATCCTTGGAGAAACAAACACTGGTATCAGCCAATGAAAACGCTTTTAATGTGGCCTTGATCCTTCAAACGTCTTGCAACAGATGAATTAAGAGTTTCTGATGCAAACATTTGCATTTTATACGAGTAAATATTGTATTTGTTCATGCAATGCATGTACCGTATTGACCCGAATACAAGATTAGTTTCTCGGAAAAGCATCTGAAAAAATGCGGTCGTCTTATTGACATCTCGAAGTCTAGACCCTGAAAATAAACACCCAACAATGTGGCGCCAAATACGTGCAACACTAGTGTGCCAAGAAATACGTAATGTACTGTACTAGTTTGATGAAGGTGGTCAAAGTATAACCACTTCATATTTCTATTGTCATTCAGCCATTTTCTGTACCAAAGGTTAATTACCAGAACTGGAGAGAATCATTAACTTCTACTGTTAATGCCATTTTGCTAGGCTACTATATGGATAGCCTTATTGTTATAATTCATATGGGCTACCAGTTATTTTTATGGTTTACCAAAAAGTGTATATTTTAAATGTGATTGGTGGTATATTTTACCAGCATTTACCATACTATCAAAAATGTAATTGGAAAAATATGCAATATGAAAATTTAAGAAAAAACAAGATTTGGTTTTCAAAAAGTACATCTCGTCTTATAATTAGGGTCAGTACATTAGTTTAATGTAGGCTGAAGTTTGATGAAGGTGGTCAAAGTATAACCACTTCATATTTCTATTGTCATTCAGCCATTTTCTGTACCAAAGGTTAATTACCAGAACTGGGGAGAAAGCCCAGATCTGAACTCAACACTTTGGCGAGCGAGTTTTCGACGTACCTTTTCACTCATCACACCCGAGCGCACTCGCCGCAGCTCCTGCATCTGACCGCCAACTCCCAGCAGCAGACCCATATGAACACACAGAGTCCGGATGTATGTGCCCGCTTCACAGCTCACCCAGAAGACACCTGCACACCATACGAGAGCAGTTACCCTCAATCATGCACTTGTCCAAACAGAGTCATCGCAGGGCATGAAAGCCATCAGTCAAGGGTGATAGATAGCTGGTCATCTTTGCACAGAGTGCTAATGCAATCTATTTCACATCATGTGGCTTCAAAATAAGAGTCAACATCCAACTGCATTCACAATAGATGAGGAGATAGCCCCCTTACTATGTAAAGCGCTTTGAGTGTCTAGAAAAGCGCTATATAAATGTAACCAATTATTATTATTATTAATAGGGCTGGGTGATACGACTAAAAACAATAGTTTCCATATCAAATAGTATTGATATTTAAATCACGATACTTATGAATAGAGTTGGGGAAAGTTACTTTTAAAAGGCATGCGTTACAATGTTGCGTTACTTACATTTTATGCATTAAATTACTTTTGCATTTGTTGCATAGGCTGGTCTCGCTTATTTCTTTTTCTTAATTAACAAAACAATATATTTTTGGTAACCAAAGCTTTAAAGTAACTGACACTTTGTTGTTAATTTAGAATTACTTCACTGGTTACATGAAAAAATTAATCTGATTACATAACTTGTAATGCATTACCATACACTTTTATTAATGGGGAAGGAAATGCTCTTCACGTATTTGTTAGACCTTGAGAATGAACGCAAACAATTTGACAACAAAACTGCATTTTTATTTTTTGCTGCACAACAACTGTATAAATTAAAATGGATGAAAAACTAGCTTGTATATTTTGTTTTGCATATACTTATACCATTCTGTAATAATTTACATCAAACTTGTGATGACAATCTTTGAGTTTCCGTGTTTGACAGCACTTTATGTTTTTAATCAAACAAACGGTATAAAGCTGGTAAAGTGACGCCGAGCAGCTCTGGAGATGAAGTGCACACGTTCATGTTATTATAGTGTCATGTGTGTTTGAGTATCAGATGAAACTACAGCCTTCACTCACACAGAGACATGCAGACAGCTGCTCTCTTACTGTGGGATCACCGTTATATGAATCCAAAGTAGAGATTTCCATAGATTATCGTTATCTATGTATTTTATCACCCAGCCTTATTTTTGTACAAAGTAAATAATAGGTGCAGATGTCATGTCGACTTCAATAAAACCTTTAAAAGTTCTCACCTAACCGTCTCTCTGGATCATATTCAATAAGTTTGCTGTCATAGATGGTTCTCACTCGCAGCTGGCGCTTCACAGCGGCGATGAGCGGCGGTCTCTGGAACAGAGCTCCTGTCAAACACTCCAGAGCCTGCAGAGAACAGCACAAAACACTCAGAATCGCTCTCAGACGTCCGGAAGACATTCACACGGTCCGTGTGTGTTCAGATGTGTTCCGCTCTTCTTCGATGAAACCAGGCCCTCCAAACCTGCACGATCCTCCTGCCCAGCGGCTGCAGAAGAACACTGCAGCGGAGAGCAAGAGACCAGAGAGAGAGGAGGCCCGGAGACACTCAGAGAATGGATAAAACACGCTCATCATCACACACACAACAGCGAACCGCCGCGCTAACAACCTACACTATCTGCTGAGTGAAGAGAAGTACTCAAGACTTCAGAATCTCAATGTCAGAAGCAAAAAACACACGAATGTTGAGTTCGATACAAATGTGACTCAAACGACAGCAGTCGCAGCACATTGTTGAGAACCACAAACAAGAACTGGTTTATTTTTTGCCACACTAAAGGTGTGATAAACTTTAATTTGACTGAACCATTGCAGATGCAACGCTTTAAACCATCACAAACATTTGCGTGCCATCAATGCAAAACTATTTTATAGCGAGTAAAATTTAACTTGGCCAAAAATTATTTGAAGTACAGAAGTGCTCAAATCTTTCATGTTTCTTCTCTGATTTTTAATATTGATCCGATTAAGAAATGTCTTGCATGTGTTAGTTTTAATGCGTGTGTTTGACTCGTCCCACCTTTCCAGACACATTTTATCCTCTTTAAATCTAAGGAGAGAACAACCAGCTGTGTTTTTAACCCAATAAAACCGTTTCAAATTTGATAAATAATATAATGTCCCGAAACGATCCAAACTTTGATGATAATCCTGTTGTGCACAATCTACATTTGTTTATTCAAGAAAATGCTTTTTAATACAACTACAAATGTCCACATCTGCTGCACGAGTTTGTGCTGTGAAATATTTACTGATTTCATAAATTAAACAACTTTGATTAGTAATATTTAAAGATGATACTTACTAGCTTTACTTGATTACCCAGACATTTTTTTTTTTTTGCAAAAAAATCAGAGAGTCTCAAATATTATCATCAGGATTGAGGAACGATTATTTATTCATCTCTCAATAATCATTGCATTGTATTATGTTATTAATCAAACTAAGTATTTCATCTTTTTTGGCCATACAGATAACAGCACCTGCACCGAACTTGAGCATTTTGCCCAGTTTGAGCCTCTGAATAAAACTGTTCTCCATATTCTCACCAAATCATACTAGGAGTAATATATTTAACTCATAAAGGCCTCATGTATCAAAAAATTCATATGCAGACCTATTAGATTTTGTCTAAAGGCTCAATAAACCTTTGATTTTTCCATCTAATTCATAATTGAAGGTTAAAGGACCAGTAAATGAATTGTGGTAATCAACATCATGAGCCAAGCGCTGTTGACTGAGTTAAGAATATCCCGTCACAATTATGCACATTTACATCTGCTTGCTATAACATTTGTGTTAAATAATAAAGGCTTTCAAAAGTTCATGCAAATATATTCTTTGAGGACTCTGCAATTCATAAATCTAATGTTTTTGGTCCATTTTCTTAACATACAAAAGTCCCTTTCTTTAGAATTAAAGACAATATATACATTTTTAAAAGATTTCTAACATCACATAGTACAGTTAGTACCAACTCGACTAGTTTAAAGCAGAACACAGTCCTACTTACCCTCGCTAGCTGGTGTTCGTTCTCTAGCGCATTGTGCAGCCGTACTATGCCCACATACTCTTTGCCTAAAAGCAACGGCACAAGAGTAGTAAGGAGAGGCCACTAGTTTTACTGTAAGTGAGTGTGAACATATCAAACTCTTGATGTGACAGCGTTACGGCCGACTCACCTGCGCTCTGCTGAGACTTGACCAGTCGTGTGGCTCGGTCCACGCACACGATCAGGCAGCCCGTGACTTTGGGGTCAAGAGTGCCGCTGTGGCCGGTTTTCTCCACACGAAGAATTCTCTTGATCCAAGCCACGACTTCATGGGACGAGGGGTTTGCAGGTTTGTCCAGGTTAATGAAACCAGTCCTGGGTGGATGGATCAAATAAAACACTTGTAGGAACTCGTGGTACAACTCATAAACTTGCATTTTTGGAGAAACCATCAGTCAAGGGTGATAGATAGCAGGTCATCTTTGCACAGAGTGCTAATGCAATCTACGTCACATCATGTGGCTTTGTGTCATGACTTATACTTTAGGGATGTAACAATTCACTCAACTCACCATGCGATACACAATACTTATTTCACAATTATATTTAAGGAAAATTATAAATGAAAATGTGTCCTTTTATTATTTCTCAGATAAAATGCTGCATATTTCTTTGAGAAAATGAAACAAACAAAACAAAAAACTAGATCAAATAAACAAAGGAAATCTCTTCATATGAACAAACTAAGGCCTGTGCTCTTTCCATTTAAAATGAGGTGACCACTGCCTTTTAATCCCGATCCAAACAAAGATGCATGCATGCAGCCTCAGCAGTTACTGATTTATATAAAACTATAATCTCAAAGTTAGCAGAAAAAACTGAACGCTACGACTTTAGCTTTGTGAAACTATACTACATTAAACATCTGAACGAAACCAAACCAGCAGATGGTCTGAATGAGATGCAGATTCACTCTCTGACAGCAGGTGGCGCTTATGGAACAGCAGCGATACAGTAAACAAAGCAGCACTGCACTTAAAAACACTACTTTAACATGCATTATACAGAGAAAAGATGATCTAAACTCTTCTCCTCCGAGATACATTCATATGAACTACACCCAACGGTATCGCGATTCGTTTAACAGCTCAACCGACTCGAACCGTTACATTTTCAACCGCTCGAGGAGCATCGTCACATCCCTATAACTTATTAATCCAAGATTTCATACCTGACATAATCAAGCAGGTCCCTCTTGAGTGGATTGGAGCCATGCGGCAGAGGAGTGTAATGAGCCGTCCTGATGTTGAGCTTATCGAAGTTCTGTAGATGAGCAGGTTATAGGTCACAACAAGAACACAAAGCAGACGCGACTAGATCAAAACCCAAGTTTGCATGTGTGATCAGACACGTCTATTCGTCTTTGCCAGAACCGGTCTGACCCTCGCACCAGCGCGTCAGATCCCGCCGCGGCCGACCCAATAGAACATCGGAGCAGCCGAGCAGAACCAGAGCGCTGTAACCCCGCGGCCCAGAACGGACCACAAGGCCGCTGAGGGACAGAACCAGCGGCGCTCAGAGAATGGATAAACACGTTCATCACGCCACACATGAACTCGGTGAGAGGATTTGTGGGTAAACAGACACTGACCTTCAGCAGTAACGGCCATTGAGACGTGTCCAAGCTCGCGACCTTAGATTCAGGTTTGATGAGGAAGTCTCCGCTTTCTTGAATCTCCTGATGGCAACAATTAAAAAATGTATTAGGAAGCTGAAAATGACCAACATCTAGATTGAAATCAGGTGGTTGTCATATCAAAATTCAGTGCTACAATAATTCTGTACAAGTCTTCAATTCTTGAAACCATAAAAACGTGTCTTAGAAACTCGTAACTAAGATTCGGTTCATTCAGTGGTCAAATACTGGGTTTCTGCAGGTTTAGGATACAATTTTACCAAAATGTGTCACACTGCAAAATGGGATGCTCTTTCTCAGCATTTCTGTCTTGTTGACCAGTGAAAGTGTTTTAAATCAAGATACATTTACTTATGATTCAAAAACCGGCCAACAGGCTCAGAAAAATCTACTTAATTAAACAATTATGTAAAACAAGATTGCATATCTCCATTTTGCATTAAGGAAATCAAGTGCCTTAAGATAAGATCATCTATTTATTTGTATTAAAAATCAAGACGAGTGGACTGGACAGAAACGACCGTCAAACATAATCACATTTGCAGCACACTTATCAGAAAAGGTTGAATAAAGTATTGTCTTTTGTTGTTATGGGCGCGTCTGAAGATTTCTTGCATCTCACCATGCGGTGTATGAAATAATGTCTGCATGCGTGTAAAACAACAAACTGACGATTTATAATCATGTGTAATTGTACATTGTCGTGATTAATTGTGGCTGGAGGATGGATGGGACGGTGGGCGGTGCTCGGGATGGTGACAGTGGTTCTGACATCACATTTTTATGGAAGTCACAAGGACTCGTGAAAAAACACTTTATGCAGACCGTGTGCACTTTATTGTGGATTGACTGTTTTGAGACTTATATGGTAGTTACATAGACCCTAGACCTCTGTTATCATGAAAAAAGCCAGGAAATTTCAGTTTTGACAATATAGGACCTTTAAATCAGGACTTTTTATTCTGGAATCTGAGTATATTCCCTGCAAATATTTCAGAAAACTGCAGGCAAATCAAAAGCATCTTGGAAAATTGATTTCATGCAAACATTTTCTCCTCGTTGCATACCTAACGTTAGTTATCACATCATCAAAATCACATTTGTCAGCAGAAATGTACTTCTGTTATAGTTAAAGGCTATGTAATCTGCTTTTATTAAACAAACAAATTAAATTCAAAAACGTGCATGCATATAAAAATTAATTACCCCAATTTCTCCTTCCGATAACGTCTTCGTCTTTTTCTTCTTCTTAGCTGATCCAACTGAGGACAGAATAAATGATTTGATCATGTATATTCGTGTAGGACACGCTCAGCTGGTTTAGGACAGAGCTTCGGGTGTAACGAGAGTTAGCATTGACGCTAGCTGCGGGACCACGTGGCGTGTGCGGCCAGCACGTGGAGTCACTGATCTAGAAAAGAGCTTAATCCTGCATTATTACCGAGAAACTACATTAATCCACCGTCATTACAGACCGCGTTCAGCTACGTTATAATTACGAGAAGCGGAGTAAAACAGGATCACGTATAACACAAGTACATTAATAAGAGACAGAGTTTAGGTTTTCAGAAACTCATCTCAATTCTGATCCCTTATTGCATTGTTTTCTAATAAGACTATTTATTAAAATCTTAATATGGCATGATATCAGGCGCCCACGCAAGCAGAAATATATATTTCCTTAATACTAGCCAACTAACGTTAATCACAGGTTATTCGTGTTGAGGAAATATGCTTAGATTTCATGCTGCTAATAGTAAAATCAGTAAAACACGTTACTTAAATTAGATAAGAATAAATCTAGCATTTCTAAATGCACACGAGGATCTCTTAACATTACCATTCGTATGGTGCAAGTGGATAACTCCTCTTTTGATTAAATTACTTTTACACTTCTGAAGCACATCATACTTGAGCATAAAACGCAAAGTAAAACATTTTGAGATTAATTTTAAGCTACGTTCCAGAAATAAGACAAATGTGTAAAACATGATCTTACTTTCTGCGCCCGCCATCTTCACTGCTGCGCGCTTCAGAGGACGGTAGCACGTGTGACGGAGCGAGCATGCGCAGTTCTCTAGAGCTCAGATCTCGGGATGCGAAGTATCGCGATATCATAGCACGTTGTCAACGAGATTTTTGGGGTGGTTTTAGCAAACCAATTTAAATGTGCATTACCGCCACCGACTGATCTGGAGTGTGGGGTGAACATCGATATACACTATATTGCCAAAAGTATTGGGTCCCCCTTCTAATGAAAGGAAACAGTTTGGACTATTTTCTATTCTAACATGACAGTGTCTCTGTGTATAAGACAAGAATCAAAGAGAAATGATGATTCAGTCAGTGTGGAAGAACTTGACTGGTCTAATCCCAGCTGAACACCTCTGGTGTGACTTTAAATGAAACACAAACATCACCAAACACAAGAAAATAAAAGGTCCAGTGCTGGGTCGATTACTCTTTTACTGATTACACATTCAATTAGGCCTACAGAAATTTTAATAATGTAATCATTACACATCACGTAATATAATCAGACTACTATAACTTTTAGACTACTTTTCGAGACCTAACTCGTTTTTCACAATGATATAAATAGGATAATATTGTACCATTGGTTTAAAAATACAAAGATAAAAAAATATTCCATACTTTGTTATTAACAGCATGAAGTGCATTAAACGTCAAGATTTCTTAAACAGGGTACATGAAGAAACGGCAAGAGCTTTGTGTGTTAAGTAAAAGCTAATAATACAAATAATTTTATAAGAGACACATTAAATAACAACCAAAACACATGCACGTGTTACTTAATTCTGAACGTATTGCGTTGAAATCTCAGGAGTAGGCCTACCTCAGGTGAAAGAGGTTTATCTGAACAAAACCAGGCTTGTGAAACCCTGCTTTATGTGTCAAAATCACTTGAATGTGTGCCTTTTAATGTGTTTAAAAGCCTTCCAAAGACATGTGTGATCATGTAGTCAATAAAAAAACTAATATGAGTATTTTATAATGTAATATACTCTAATGACAAGTAATCTTTCATAATCCAGATTACAAGCAATCAGTTACCCAGCACTGGTTATAATACATTTACATTGATTCACACAGAATTAATTTAGCAGATTTGATCCAAAACAACTTTAAAATGTTTTTTATTAGAGTTGTACACAAGCTAGAAAAGATTTTCTGGGAAAACAATAGCTAAATGAAAACATATCTTGGTTAAAACTACACCTTTACATTGTAAAATGTGAATTGCTTTGACTTTTCCACTACCTCCTGCACTCGTGTATACTTTGCATTAATTGTGTGCATTTATTTATTATATACACATTGTGTATTGTTCATAAACAGTAAGTTATTGGTCTAAACTCTAAACTAAAATGAATATAATCAAAAAGTGGGAAGATTAAAGTCAACAAGACATAAAATACAAGGAGATGAATTTATTTTCTGGAGGTAACATTGGTATTTTTTGAGCGTACATTCATTTGAGATCATTTTATAAAGGATAAAGGATGTTAAAATGATAAGATTAATGCAATGCAACATATATTTAAACTTTATGAGATCTTTGCCATTATCTCAACCATGCATTCCCATAACTCTGTTAATAGAAATACCCAGCATTGACAACCGTTTAAAGCAATAGTTCACAGGATCCGTTTAATTGTTATTGTGACAATAAACGGACACAAAAACAACAACTTCTTGCCTTTGTCACACATGATCTTCACAGCATGTCACACAAGCTGGACCAATGCCAACATTTGTACTTCAAAAGTCTATCATTATTAATTGTTTTGTGAAACTGACTGATCGTTTCACTGGAGAGGACTTTGGTTTGTCAGCTCGGGTCATGTGGAAAATGCTCTTCAATGAGTGCCATTCACTTGCATTAGATGATGAAAACTCCTGTCATGTTTTACTCTAAAACTCATTTCTCTTCAGCTGAAGAAAGAACAACCTATAAACCATGGATTGCCTGGAGGTGAGAAAATAATCAGGACATTATCATTTTTGTGTGAACTATTTCCACATTTCAAACATCATTCTGTGAAACAAAGGATCAGCTGATTTGATCTTTTAGTCTGTCTGTGAACAAAAGCCTTCAAATCAGACATTATAACATGAAATAAGTGCCTTTTCACCTCTCTTAATATTCTCTTACGTGAATGCATGTCCTGACTGTTTCTAAAAATGATCATTTAAATTAAACTATTACTAGCATCTGTTTTTCTGTGGAAAGAAATGGTAACGGATCATTCATTAAGACGATTCAAACAAAGAGCAGCTCAGTAATACTGCTGTGATCCTGTGCTGTCCTGACGCTTGAGAAATCAAGGTGTTTTTGGTAAGTGATGAGGGGTCGTGTAGCATTCGGCGCTCAGGCCTGGAGACCCAGAGAGCGAGCTGTGTTCAGCACATCGTCACGCGTCAGATAACATCCACACAGCTGCCGCAGGCCGGTGAACGACTCTCTGCCATGCAGAACACGCCAGTTATCGATGAACAGGACCTTGGAGAAAACGACAGTAGTTATGTGTACATGCACTGATTTTCAGCAACATGAATAAATCCAGTCTGACTCTGAAAGTTCTGCTTAGATGCAGCGTAAACTATCCGATCTGATTCACATACATGTGCAAGTTTCAGTCACTGCATTCAGAAATGCAGAAAACACAGTGAGAAAGACATAGAAGCCACCACTTTTGCATTAAAAAAACTTTTTTTAGCAAATATGTGACCCAGGACCACAAAACTAGTCATACGGGTCCATTTTTTGAAACGGAGATGTATACATCATCTGAAAGCTGAATAAATATGCTCTCCGTTGATGTATGGTTTATGATAGGACAATATTTGGCAGCGATACAACTATTTGAAAATCTGGATTCTGATGGTGCAATAAAATCTAAATATTGAGAAAATCACCTTTAAAGTCCGCACGAACCGGAAGTTTGCGACCGTTTTTGTGACGTACGTCCGAGAGAACAGATTATTGAATGAGGAAAATAGAGGGCAGTGTTTGTTTCTTCTACTGTGAATTGATTGGATGTAGTAAAGTAGGCGTTTCATTCAGAAGTGAACACTAGTGGTTCATCAAACTGATGTCATCAGAGAAGATCCCATCATTTTACAGCGGAGGAGCATTTTCAGATTTGGATTCAAGATTATGAAAGCAAACTCATTTTTTTGTGGATTGGCTTGCATGGATGAATTGTTCACCACAAAAATATCAAAGTGCGCTAACAAAACAAATATAGTCATTTTTGATTACTTGCAGACTTTAAATTTGTCCAAATGAAGGTTCTTACGAATGCATATTACTAATCAAAAATTACATTTTACAGTGGAACATTTACAAAATATATTCATGGGACATTTTCTTGATTTTTGTCATAAAAGCAAAATCTATAATTTTGAGCCATACAGTGTATTGTTGGCTATTGCTACAAATATCCCCCAGCGACTTAAGACTGGTTTTGTGCTCCAGGGGACACATATGGAGGTAATATTCACTCTTCTCCACACATATAGAAATATACTGTATGATTGAGAAGGATTCATCTGATTGAGAAAATATTAGCTTATATGGCAAAAACATCTGTGATGCTAATTATGATCTACACCACCCTGAAACTGAATTTCATTTTTCAGTCCAAACCAATTATAATGTGATTTTTAGGTTGCATGTAAATGTAGGTATTCTGATAAATCTTGTGAAGAAATGTCTGGAAAAGTCATATTGCACCCATTAATAACAAATGTAAGTCTATTAATATGTTTTTTGTGTGAATTATTATGATAATAGACACTGTAAAACTTGACATATGAAATTATAATTGAAATAAAAAATTGACAATATCTTTAAAAAGTGTTTTTTATCTAGTATCATATTTGATTTGGTTTGATTTGTATGCATCAGGCTTTTGAGGCTCGTAGTATGATATAGTGAGAATAATATTCGAAAAGGAAACTTATTCTGAGACCAAAATTGACCACAAATATGCAGTTTAATGCAGATGCTGATATTTGGACAAAACGTGATGAAGTTCTGATGCTTGTCATTTACACCAGAGATCTTATGTGACTCTATATCTCCTATAACACGTCTTAATAAGGTGATATATAAATGTTTAGTTTGATGATCACAACATGTAATGCAATGCAATACAATGATGCACAAATAATGAACGTTTCTCAAAAGCCTGACGATCAGATTTGAGACTCACTGATTTTTCTAATAAACGATAATCAAGTAAAGCAAGTTATTCTTATGTCTACTATATAAAAATCAGTAAAGATTTCAGAGCAGAAAGACACGTGAAGCTCGAGCTGAAGGTGGACGTTTGTACAGTTACACTAAAGACCTTTTACTTGTCAATAAGAGACATAAGAAGGCATAAAGTATATTGTTCAGGCTGATCATTTAGAGGTCTTAGAGAAGTGTGTATCAAATGTGACGCAGTTCAGGGTTTCCATTTACATTTTCAAAACTGGAATATAAAAAAGACATTACTATTCTACTTCAGGCATGTACTTTGCAATGCGTTTATCTCTCATTATGTCAAAGGCAAACCAAAATAGGCTTGTTGTCTTTATGGCTTGTTTTTTAAATGATAAAATACGACCCACGACGATACCTTGCCCGGTTTGAGTTTGACCCAGAGCTCATTGTCTGGTCTCCGGAGTTCAGCGGTGAGCTGCCTGTGAGCCGTGTACCAGCGCCGCACCACATCACGAGGCACTGTGTTAATAACAGAGCGGTCATAGTTATTATACCTGCAAAACAAGAACACACAACTCAAGCAAAACTGGACGAACCGGATAGCATTAATAACAGCCCTCGTTGCTTTCAGTACTGAATTTATAGAACAGGAAAAAATGATTCAAATGCACATTTTGCACAAAAAAAAAAAAAATAATTAAACTAAATGGTTATATCTTGAAGTGTTCGGGTCAGTTTTGACCCGGACGTGATCTGTAGCTTTATACATGAAATTCAGATATTTTGTTTGTGTATTACACCTTTAGATTTGTCTAAAATGACTAATATACAATGCATTTAGCCTCTTTCTCTTATCTCACACACACTTTTAGGAATGAATGCTGTTGGTAAATCTACATATGCACCGACAGAGACACTATAAACTGATTAAATATGTAACTGACATAACATCTAATGAACTCCAGCTCAAAAGGGTGCATGGCAGGAGTTTAAAAATGAACTAAAACAGGACTGTTTGGTGATGTTATAAGGATGCAGGACAAGGTCTGTTACCGAATCATGTACACCTCGTTGTTCCAGGGATAGACGTTGAGCAGGGGGCCGATGCCGATCATGTGGTTGCGATGCTCACTCATGTTCTCCACATACTCGTGTTTGATCGGCACGTGGGAAAGCAGCTGGAAGTTCTCTGGCGTTCGCTGGAGCACCGCGTCAGCGGCGTGGAAAGCCATCCACCAGCAGAGTTCTGCCCCCCGTGCCTTCGTGTCTCAGACAGTGAAACACCTGGATGCTTATGGAGCAAAACAAGATATTAAAACATCTGCACCAGTATAGTGAACGTTGTAGTTCACCAGTAACTGACTGCATTTAAGCTGATTATGTAATCAGATTCCAAAAATTAAAGCTTGTTATTAGAGTATATTACAGTTTAAAATACAACGACAGCTACTTTTTATGGATTACATGATTACATATTAATCCTGGAAGACTTTGGGCATGAAATATCATTGTTGTTTTCATCTTTCTTAATGTTTGTTCATATAATGCAGGGATTCCTAAACGATTTTGTCAGACAAAACAGTTAAAATATAATATTTACTTGAAATATAAGTTAATATTTCAAATAATTGTGCATCACATTCACGTTTACAGTTCTCTGATGTTAGTTATGGGTCACAATGACATGCAGGTAAACAAATAAATATTTTTGTTTTGACATTTTTATGATTTAATTCATTGTTATAATCCACTCTGCAGTTCTTATATTAAGCCCAGTTTGGGAAATCCCATTCTGATGTAATATTTAATGCATTTTATGATGTTTATATAAAACAAAATTTAATGTATTTTATTTTTCTTTGTTTTTTTACACCAATATGGTGCATTTAATGATACTTTTAAAACAAGTTTAATAAAAAAGGAATAAAAAGATATATTATTTTACTAAATACAATTGTCAACATGTAATCTGTAATCAGTGATGGACTACAATCTAGCATCTGCAGTTCACTCAGAGGAAGAATACATCTGGCTAGGCTAGTCTCTTTAGTGCTAGTTCCTCATTTGAAGAAATGAAAATGATGATGCCAAAGGTTACCACCGGTCATCTTGCAGAAGCATTTCATGTGGAAGTTTGATCACAAAATACATATTTACATCGAGCTGGCAAATTAAAGCATCATGTGTATAATTGTGAAATCTTATTATTGTGAAATGCTCAGTGGCATAAGTTTGCGGCCATATTTGCAATTATGTTCGATGTTGCTAATGGAGCAGAAATGGCATGCTTTTTAATTCTTCAGAACGATGCATCCCTAATATCATACTATACACTACTATGCAAGTTTCCCAGTTAAGAATGTCAAAACACATATGCTTTAGAAAAATACAACACAATTCATAAATGTCTCCACAGACAAATCTTGCTTGCAAAATATAAAATCAGCATAGAAAGTTGTTTTTTGGCTATGGGAGTAAATGAACAGTGTTTTAAATACACTACAATGTAGTAAATACACCTTGATTTCTGTAATCCACCATGGAAACCTGACAGCCCCCCCACACACACACACACACACACACACACACACACACACACACACACACAGACACAGACACACGTGTCCTGGACACTCACAGACACACAGACACACACACACGACACACACACACACACACACACACACACACACACACACACACACACACACACACACACACACACACACACACACACACACACACACACGTGTCCTGCACGCCACACTCGCTCTCACACTCTCACACACACTCTCACACACACACACAGACACACACACACACACACACACACACACGTGTCCTGCACGCCACACTCACTCTCACACTCTCACACACACTCATACACACACACACACACACACACACACACACACACACACACACACACACACACACACACACACACACACACACACACACACACGTGTCCTGCACGCCACACTCGATTGTTTCGGCTGAATAAGTGCATCATCAAGTGTTTGCTCTTGTTGGAATCCTTGTGAACACCACTCACACTATTTCAACTATGAAATGGCATAGATTAGTGCAGAAGTAATTAACATTAGCTATTAGGCCACTCTTTTGGCTTCACCTCAGCTCAAACTGAAATCTGACACAATTTAGACTGAGTATATATTCACTTCAGAGATCGGCCAATATTTCTCGTCTTACATCCAAGATCAATACAAAGGTTTTGTTAAGTATCTTCTAACCATTTTGCAAATGACATTTTTCATTTAGTTTTTACATAATAACTAAATCATAGATATCAGCAATAAATAATTGTGTCTTTTACAATCATAACAATACCTATGTGCTGCAAGTCTAATATTTCCTGTAACATTAGAGTAGCTGTTACAAGTTACAAACAAAACATGACGCTAGTAATAAGTACTGTGGTGTTGTTGGGTTTTCATTTTTAGAGACATTATAAATGAGTAGAAAATGTGGACATGAGTTAATAATAAATCTGTTGAATCTTGTTTTCTACGGTTACTCCAGTGCTCTTATAATAGAACAGAGGATGTGGATTTGACTCCCTGTCGACTGACTGAGCATGACTACAGAAACCTGATCTGACAGACTAATTGAAGCCTAACTTTGATTTCCCGTTTACCCGCAGGGCTCTTGAAAGTACGACGTGTCGGTGTGGCGGTCCAGCGCCAGCTTTGTGTAGGCTGTGTCTCCACGGGAAAAATCTGAAGTGAAGTTCCACACCCGGCCATACATCGTCTCCCTGCAAACAAAGAATTACTTCATCTTAATTAGGATGAACTTACTGTGACGAAATCAATCATCAAGGTTCTCCTGCTGTTAGACTGAAACAAGGGCAGCATGACATGCATGTCACGAGGACTTAAGATAACTCAATGAATGTAATACTTATAAAAGATTATGGTGATGCAGATAGCAGACATTAAACCGGGTGCGCAGAAGTCTGAAAGCTCATGTCTTAAGAGTGCCTTTTTAACTAGTCTGTGCTTTACACAGAGAAATATCAGATTATAGACTTCACTTATCATTTTGTCTTCAAACTTATCAACGCCAGTTTATTCATTCTTTAAGCAAACATTCACCTGTGCTGTGCAACCCGCTTTAGTCTTGTTTGGAGGATCATATAATTGTCAGTTTTTATAAATGCTTTAATATTAATTTCACTAATCATATCACAACATTTTTCTTAACTATCAAGCAGCAACAATCTTCTCTTTGTCTAAATGCAACACTAAAAATGGAAGAGGACTGGTGGTCCTGAACTTTATTTGGTCAAACCAACGGTTTAATGAAAGTCATAAAGTTCATAATTTTATTTTGGGGTTCTGTTAGAGTAAATTGACATGATTTGAAGGTCAAAACGACTGTTTTTTATATTGAACATTGCTGGAGCACCTCTTTCACTCAATGTCTCTTCCCAAAAAGCCCAGTCTGCTCTGATTGGTCAGCTGCTTAGCGTATATATGTAACGCCTCTTAACATTACTGAGGCTTCGTAAGCAGCTGTAAACACTATTATATGTTTGGTAACTTTGGCATCGCTATTATAAATCCATTAAAGTTTCTTTTTTTCCTCACAGTGAACAGCATCTCAATCAACTCTTCTCTGAGGACAGTCGATAGTTACATTTTTTAAATATGTTCACAATTTTAGCCTCAAACGCTGTACATATTTGAGTGAGTCTCTGTGAAGAGCGTCTAAGGTTTCTATTTACAGCATGGTTTTGCAGCGTTGAGCTTTGTAGCCAATCACAGACATGTTTGTTAAGCATGTGACTATAACGACCAATCAGAGGCTTTTAAGTCAGAATCCAGTCAATATGCCAAAGTTTGTTCAGAGTTCTGCACACTTGCAAATTGTTTCACTATAACAAAGTATAAAAACAATATAGATAAGAGGTTCACTTCAATCTACAGTAGACAGATTTATTGATTATAACAGTTTTCACTCAGTCACTGTGAGTGCCCTTTGCTCACTTTCTGTATAGAACTCATTCATCGTTAGAATAAAAGCTTAATTTTTCACACTATACTGAAATGCAGGACTGAATATTAAATTGAGATGTTTAATAACTGTAAAACAGATCTGTGGATTAAGTTTTGAATTGAAGTGCAACAGACCCACCACTTGTTCTGTTACCTGTGACGGGTTTCTTTGTTTTTAATTGTATTACTCATTTTTAATTTGATCTTTTCAATGCAATGTTTACTTAGTTTAACAATATTTGAAGGCTACATCTACTGTATGATTTAATTACTAATTAACAGCATTATTAAGTAAATTACACTTAGTAATGTTTTATTTTCAAATAAATAAATACATTATTTTTGCTAGGCACTGAAATTGGTGGTATTGGTACTGATTACTGAAACTGTGGTAACGAGGTAACACCAACGGGTATTTAGCAAATGTATGGTGAAGCGGCTTTCTTCTGGACAAATGGCATGGACTTACACATTACAATTACACATCATTTACATGAACAAAATATTACACTAAAAAGCATAATATGTGTCCCTTAAAGGCAGGAAAAGAACAAATTATCCAGCGGAAGCTCATTAGTCACGGTCAGTTCAACACCTGGCCACCAACCCTGATTTGAGAATCAATGACTTTTTCCTCGTTGTACATTTGAGTAACAGTGGCACTAAAGCAGACGCTTTTTGAAAAGCAATAGAAAAGTAATTTACTCAACCTCATGTCATGCCAAACCCGTATGACTGTTTGTTCAGCGCACTGCAGAGCTACAGAAGTAGTGTCCCAGATGTGTCAGAATTGGCTCTTGTACATTGGTTTGGTTTTGTTCCCGTGCCATGTGCTCCCTGACCTAGTTTCCTAGTGTGTGACAGTTTGTTCCCTTAATCACCGATGCTGTTCACCTGTTGTTTTATTAGCTTACTCGTTAGTTCTCCCTGTTAAGCACCCTCAAACGAAATCAAAAGCACCCTCAGTTAAAGCTGTACTAATGGCATTTTATTGCAGATTTGGCAAACTATCCAGTGTGTTATGTTTCGCGCTCTGGAGATCGATTTCTATTTCAACATGTTTTTGCAGCGTTGAGCAATGCAGCCAATCACATACGTCTCTGTTGATTTCTGCTCATTTCTTGAGCACCCTCACTAATTAAAGCAGCGCTCTGTGATTTGATTCTGGAGCCAGGCCTGATAACAACGTGCAGTTAAATGTAAAACTGTTTTTGCACCAGTTTGTTCATAATTAAGATAATACATTAAAATGAAAAGCAGCAAAATGAGCTGTTTTGTAGAGCTAAAAATAGCTGTGTGCGGATGAGATTGGAAGCTAGACCCATACAATGTACAGATGGCCGTGCTCCTTTTACAGGAAGAAAAAGGTGGATTGTTTCCGTGAATGCCTAACGAGCTTATCTAGGTTCATCTCCTGTGCAGATTCTAATACAACTCTTATAGTTTTATCTCATTCATCATGAGCTTCTCTACAACCAACAACACGTTACAAGATTTCTATAAATGCATGTGAATAGGGACAGGGGCAGTCAAGCTCCAGATGTGATTAAAAAACAACGCCAGCATATGTGACTTGTGTACTATACTCCAAGTTTTTGTTGGGAAATTGGGATGACATGAAGCGGAGTAAATGATGACAAACAATCTATAATCAACTATCAAAAGTTTGCACAGTTTAATTGACTTTGAGAGGCGTTACACGCTAGCCCTGACCTGATGAGGCTCACTCTTTGGGTCGCTGTTTCAGTATCTTCTAGAGTCGGTGGGACGCCTTCGACGAACGCAATTCCGTAAAGCAGGAAGTTGTTGAGGAAGTTCTTCAGCTCCTCGTCGCAGCTCATGAACTTGTCCCAACTGGCAGAAGGCACCTTAGCGCTGGAGTAGATGTCTGCGCTCCACAGGATACGAGGTTGCACGGCGCTTCGCTTCTGGCCCTCGTAGCTGTTCTGGGCCAGCCATGTTAGGCTGTACCGTGTGACGTGACCATCTGGCCCTGGAGGTGACCACAAACACAGCGGAGATGACTTCATTAGGAGATGACTGAGTAGACAATGTGCCGGTATTCGATAATGCTAATGAACATGCGCGATATTGTTATCATGGGCACTTCAAAATACCGTCAATAAATTATTCACATTTTAAGAATACATTTCCCATCAACTGGTTCAAATGCACAACTACGGAGCCCCGCACATGACATGCAGGAAAAACATTGTAGGCTATGTGTGCACGATTTATAAATCGAGGGAATGAAATAGTAAATTGTGTGCATGATTTATTTCTTGCATGTCATGTGCGGGGCTCCGTACACAACACCGCTGTATGCCGAGTCAAAGATGCATGCACACTGATGAACACAAGCCCAACACTGATGAGAAGCACACGCTGGAACGCATGAAAGAAAATACACATTCACTTTCTGACAGCAGATGGCGCTGATAGAACAGCAGACTTACTTTAATATCATGATAATACCATATATTAATAACAATTATCGCAACATGACATTTTGATACCGTCACATGCCTATCAATGAGTCAAGATTTCATCTGATTTATCAGAAGATGTTACTGGTTTAGTGACGAGTCCATCGGGATATCTGCAGTACAAGCTCAATCGACAAAAATGAATGAATTAAAAACAATTCTGGGATGCAGTGAGGCACTTACAGTAGAAATGAATGGAGAATATGTAATCAGTTTCAATAGTGTAGCCAACACCATAAATGTGTGAACTTTTTCTGTGTAAAGTTACATCCAATTTTACAACTGAATTACCCCTGCAACATGACACAAGACTATAAACCCTGAAACCATAAAGTAGCTTTGATTAAAACAGCACTAAAATGACAGGTTTCACAGAAGATTTCATGTTAAGTTGAACTTCCACTGAATCTGTCACACTGTGCATACGGGACGGAACGAGGAGACGTGGAGAATTCACAAAACGAGAGTCTTTAATAATCCAGATGAGTAACACCGAGCACAGGCAAGGACGACATTCAACAAGTAGACCCAACAAACATACTAATGAACACAGGACAGCCAGGGAAGAACCTGGAATCAAATAAACCCAATCAACAGACAGAAACTGGGTCACGGAGCACATGAGGAGCAACAAAAGCAGTCCTGGGGCGGGACAGAATCTGACTCGTGAATGTAAAGTTAAATTGATGCCGGTCTTTTAAGATGGATATCAAGAGATTTAAGACTAGAAGAGGTTTCACTACTTGTGTCTCTGTAGGGACGGACGGCTAAATAATCATTATCCTTTCTATTTAATCATTATCCTTAGAGCTTACACATTGACTAACATAGTGATAACTGAATCATGTAATGTATTTCATGAGCTAGTTTTCCTCACGCCAGATCATATTTATCATGCATACGTTGATTGTATTGCCAGTCATATGAGACGGAGTAAAGTCTCTGCTCCCCAATCGAACCATGTTTTTTTCTAACTGGGGCTTTAAAGAGATAGTTCATCCTAAACTCATGTCCAAAGCCCTTCTGCAGAACACCGGTGAAGATACGGTGTATTGAAGAACCAGAGACTTTTCTCAACATATCTAACACAACATCATATTTGGGTAAACAGCACAGGTGGGAGATTTTTACATAATTTGATTTGATTATACAAATATTAAAATACACATGCACATGTACAGGATTAAGTTTATCGTATATGCAGATTTGTGCACATGTATATGTATATATATGTATGTATGGATATAGTTAATAACTGCAGAAATAATTGTAATTTGTATGTTTATTTTTGTTTGCATAAGAAAATTTGGAGGAACTCCTGACTTGACTCTAAGCTTATATGTACTCTACATACTTCCCCAATAAAAAATAAAAAAACACAACAAAAAAATATTAAAATACACTTTGCATGAGTTAATAAAAACAGCAGCTTATAATAAACCCACATAAATAAGCAGAGAAGTCTAGACATATATCTTACCTGATGCTGATATTAAAACTACTGTGATTTGTCTCTCAAATATTTACATTTCTATTATTTACATATTCATTATATTAGAGGAAGTCATTTGCTCTGCCATTTTTACAGAGGTTAGGTGAGAAAAACACAATCCTGGCAGAGTCAGACTGAATTAAAATCTCAAAGTGTCCTCTGGGAGAACTAGTCCTGTCCAAATAGAGCTTCAGAAGTTAACCGGTGATTTCTGAAAAGTGCCATACAAGTAAAAATGGTCACACTTTAGGGAACAATTCTCACTATTGCTTATTAGCATGCATATTGGCTGTGTATTAGCTCTTATTAATGTTTTATTCTGCATGCTCATATTTTAGATCTCTTAATCCACCCCTAACAACTACCTAACGAACTAATAATAAACAGCTAATTAAGAGTTTATTGAGGCAAATGTTATAGTAATAGTTAATTAATAGTGAGAATTGGTCCCAAAACTAAAGTGTGGACACAAACATTTGACAGAATTAAAATGTTTAAAGCATGTTTTCGTTGGTATGATGTGAAATGAATTGTGCACGGTCATATTAAGATAATACAATTTCCATTTTGATTTCATATCAACTTAAAAATGAAATTGCAATACTGATAAAAAGCTCGTTAACGCCTCTTCACCCCAGTGGACTGACACAAGACAAGAACGTGTTACTCTGTAACTGACGGTTATAATAACGAATCTCGCTAAGAGTCAAAGGTTTGTCTGTCTTTCTCACAGAGTTTTATCTTTACTTAGGAAAGAGATATCCATCTTTGTTTGGGAAGAGCGTTACTGAATCATGAAGACACAGTTAAACTCATCTTATCTTCCAATCCCAACATTAAGCAATCTTGCAGGAAACCGTGAACGTTATGTAAAGTTGACACGCGCTCAGTGATTGTCTTGTTTCAATCCATTCTGAAAGGTTATTTATGAGGACATGAGGAACGGGGAATAAATAAACGTGTGCCAATCCTTCACACAAGTAAAGAGTTAAAAATCACATGCATGCCAGTCTTATCTAAAAAGAGTCAGTCGACCAAAAAACGCATTCATTTCAAAAGCTGCACATTTGTCAGCCGCATATGTTCAGTGCAAAAAAATCAACATTGCATTTTAAAGAAGGAACGAAATTACAGTCATTGATGCCTCACAAGGACAGTCTGTTATAATGATTACTTTACTAAAATATGAAGCTGAGAAATGCAACCTCCCGAGGGTGCGGTCTTCAAATATTTATTATTTTAAAGGCCTTCCTTACTGTTAACATCAGCTCATAGTATCAGTTACCTATCAACCATACATGCATCATATCAGACCTGGAGAAAATGAATCAGAATTATGGCATAAGAATAGGATTATGAGTGCATAATAACACCATCTTGACCTGTTCTCTATGCACATGATGCATATGAGCTGCTGATATGAAAACTAAATGACTACAAGCTGCTTTTATGATGGTTTTCAGTTCTTTTTTGAGCTTGAGGGTGAGGAATAAACTAGTTTCTCTGGCACATGTTTAGTGGTTCTCCTGAACTGGTTCTGCACTTACATGTGAGGAAGAGGTTGTTCTCATCCACTCTGCTCTTTGAAGGCCTGATGTTCAGATCAATGCTGGCAGTGTCCAGGTTACGCTGGTTGGTTTTTGAGTTGTAGCATGAAGCGGATCGGCAGTGATCTCTCAGCCAGACGTAGTCAAAGTGCATAACAAGACCGCCATAGCTGAGCTCTGCAGACATACATGCATTCAGTAGACTTGTGTGCAAGCATTCATTTTAACTACTTCTATTATAGCATGCTGTTTAATACAATTCTGCAACGATGCGCATATCAGTGTACATAATGTGGATATAGAGGTTTAGTGAATTATGAATAAATAGAGCGTGAAATAAAATAATCATGCTGTCATGAAATTGTATTACATAAATCGACATTATAGTGGCTAAAGATATCTTTATCAGCGATTCATTTTTGGTCTAAAACACCTTGTTTGATGCATATCAAATATCAAATCATATTTTCGTATCGAGGGACCATTATAGCTTTTAGTAGTAGTATTTGAATATTTCTGCTTTCATTTGAATTTTAGTTAAAGATTCAGCTTTCATTGTTTTTAAATATGGTTATATATGTTTTATTAATTTTGATTTCAGTTTTAGTTATTTTTGTACATAACGTTAAACTAAATGAAAATAAGAAATTGCTCTGTTAACTTGCTATAATAAGTTTTTATATGAATCATATTTTATTTTATTTCAGTTAACATTGATCATTGTCTCTATCTATAATTATTTGATTGAGAATGAGATTTAAAATGATCCTTGGCAGTTCTACACATAGCATGTATATATATCATGTGAATATGAATCTATGTCGAATGCATGTCTCTCACCCAGGCACTCGGGCAGCAGCTGATAGTTGCATGAAGATGAATGAGCTGCAGTGTGCTGTAAAGTCTTGCTCTGAGAACTGGCTCCCAAACCTTGTTTCAAGTGCACATATCCACTCAGTCTGGTCAACGATCTTATCAAAGCCATGGTGACCTGCAAAGAGAGGAGACATGATGCATTAATCAGCAACACATGCAGCCAAATAATAGCCTCATACTGGATAACACAACAGATAGTAACAGTGTAATATAGTGTATCAGAGCATGCATTACTTGCTGCGCACGAGTCGACTCACGCGCGAGATGGATCCGGAACTTCACGCTCGCGCGTGCGGTGGTGACAATCGTGAAGCTTCGGTCAACTTCAATTTACGGCTGTTTCTTAACGAGCTGCCGTATATACTCGTAAGCATTAATCATTAAACTTGAACTTCATCCCCGCCCTTGTGACCATGACCATGAGGTATCCACGCAAGCGCTCAAATTAAATCAGCCGATCCTACTATGTTGAAGACTTGCTACTTAATATTCATGAGCCAGAGCTTTGCCATTGGCGGTTACCGAACAACGTTTGCATCACGTAATTAATATTCATAAGTCTTCACCAAAGCCTTCACCAGAAGCCACGTAACATCACATCGGATTTATTCATATTAATAATCCAAACCTAGCCTTTACCGTAGTAGGATTCAGTTTTAGCGGGTTTCGTTCAATAAAAAATATGCGCATATTATTACATTTATTTTCCGGGTTAAAGGGTTATTGTACGCCATTTACGTTACACTATCGACATTAAAAAAAAGTTTTTTTTTCAGTTTCTTTACAATAACAAGGTAAACATAGGGCAAAATTGTACATCTCAAAATGATTCATAACAGAACAAAAACAAAATGAATACAAACATAAATTAAACAACAATATAAAAAAGAGGATAAAATAAAACACTATTGACATTACTTACAACTATATTTATTTTATAACATTTTATACATTTTCATAGCACTTCAAAAATACAACAATTATCATCCGTGAAAAAATTTAAATAAAAGCCACTTACACATTTCTTCCTCACTAGTTATGTTACTAGTTATTTTATTTTCCAACTTAAGTATAGGCCTATTTGTTCATTAAATACTAGTAATTTTATATTTTCCGGTAGATAGTGGACTAGAAAGTACCAGGTCTTTTCCTAATGACAAATCAAATGTGTTAAATATTAAGAATAAAATATCCCGAACTCAACAGCTGGCAATATTTACAGAAAATTGTAATACCATAATATACTATTTAATAATAATAATAATAATAAATTAATAAAAATAAAAAATAACGCTGAAAATGTACAACACTCTCTCTCACACACTCTCTCTCTCTCTCTCTCTCTCTCTCTCTCTCTCACACACTCTCTCTCTCTCTCTCTCCTCTCTCTCTCACACACACACACACACACACACACTCTCTCTCTCACACACTCTCTCTCTCTCTCTCTCTCTCTCTCACACACACACACACACACCTCTCTCTCTCTCTCTCTCTCTCTCACACACACACACACACACACACACACTCTCTCTCTCTCTCTCTCTCTCTCACTCTCTCTCTCTCTCTCTCTCACTCCTCTCTCTCTCTCTCTCTCTCTCTCTCTCTCTCTCTCTCTCTCTCTCTCTCTCTCTCACACACACACACACACACACACACACACACACACACACACACACACACACAGCGTGGTTACTGACTCCTGGTGGTATAAATCTAATATTGCAGAATGAACAAGCAGCATTAAAAACTGCTGACCAGCAATGCTGTGAATGCTGTGTGCAAATAAATAAAGAAAATAAATGAAATGGTGTTTGTTTTGATATAAATTCAGGTAATTATGTAGGCCTATGCCTTTGAAGACATAGTCTATTATTTGGATATTTTGATATCATTATATAGCCTATGGTAAAGTGAAATTAAAATGTGTCTGCGCTTTAAATACCCTAATATATAAAATAGTTATTTCGATAATTTATAATTAATTATTATAAATTGATGATTATTTTGTTATGGTATAGTACCTTTAAATGCATTGGATTAAAAGTTACACTAAACTGTACAAAACATGCTGGTTTTGATTTGTTTGTATGTTTTTCTAAAAAGGAGAAAATAAGGTTAGATATGTTAGGTTAGATAGGCTATAAAAAGTGCACTTTAACACGATTTTCTTTTGTCTTGAAGCCCTATAAAAGTACAATTTACTTTAAATGTAATTATCACAAAAATAGTTATGTTTCCAAGAACATAGGCACGTAATTAACTGAAAAAAGTTACTTTTTTTAACGTTTGACAAAATTACCTTAGGTAGGCTATATAGAGTGTACTTCATTTGGGACACAACTATTGAGATGCACTCTAAAAAATAATTCAGGGACATGTTCTCACAACTTGCATGTAAGTAAAAAATATATATTATAATTTATTCATATATTGAACCTTTTGAGTTGCCGACATTTTCATGGGGTCCCATTTTGTCCTTAGATTTCTTGTGATTGTCTGAAGATAAAAAAATAATAATAATTGTCTATGCTGAGATGACTAGTAAATTATTGTATTGATTCATTTATTTTTATTTTTTTCATTGTATTATAAAATTTGGGTAATAGAAAAGTGTTATAAAACGACTGTATTGTTATTTTTATTATACCTCATCAATGTTAAAGTGCTTAGAAGTCAAATGAGAGGCAAAAGCATAGTTTTAATTATTTCATAGTAAACAAAAAGCACCCTCTCATTTTTCACATTACAGTGCAGTATTGAAAATAAAAATCATGAATCTTATAGCCAACAGACGGTCTCATTGAAGCGTTCAGTGTCAAGTCACGTGTATTCATCATAACACATATAAGTATATTGTTTCACAGTCATACATCTGAGAACATTCGACAGATGCTAGATCTTCTTCTCTTTTGTGTGCTTTAATTTCGATACGACGGTAGCTAGACAGGAAGTGAAGTAGGAGAGAGACAGATTCAGGGTGATAACAAATATTATATTACTATAATACTGATTTCTCGCTAGAAATCACAGCAATGCAGTGACTAGCTGACATCAAGACATCAACATAATGAAAAAGAACATCACGCCCTTGATGAAAAACTTCTGGACCTTGACCGTGTGTTTCCACTAGCATGTAGCGAGCGCAACGGTGCGAGCGTTTTCAATTCATTCCTATGGAAGTTGAGCTTAAACGCTCGCATGGTGCATTATGGGATTGAAAACAGCGTGGAGAAAATGTTGAGAGCGTCAAAAAGGTTGGGCGTTCCCAGAGCCATCTCTATGGCCTAGAGCAGAGCTCTTCAACCCTGTTCCTGGGGACCCACTATCCTGCAGAGTTTAGCTCCAACCCTAATCAAACACACCTGAAACGGCCAATCGAGCTCCTCAAGACTGCTTGAACATTGCAGCCAGGTGTGCACTGAAGCCGGTTGGAAATAAACTTTCCAGGAGAGTTGAAGACCTCTGGCCTAGAGTTCAGCCTTCCAATTGAAAAACACCTGATTAAGCTGCGGTCACACTAACTTTAGGGATGGTTGCTAATATCATGCTGGAAGCAAAATCTAATAGGTGGCATTTTTCGCTGTCAAATTTTAACTGTTTTAATGGGAGGTTGCAAATCTGACAGGGGTCCATTACTCGTACAAAGTTGTAACTTGCTGATTAAAGTTAGCCACAAACTAGATGATTTTAAGGCAGATTTTAAGCCCGAATTGTACCCCTGAGCGATTTGTTTTGATTGTGTGGTGTCATTACGATTATTTAACTGCTCCCGATCGAGACGAAGAGTCCCAAACTCAAATCATAAATATCAAACATGTTCATACAGTTCTACTTTCTTTGAGCTTGTCCTGTGCTCTTCAATAACTGTCTGGTTTGACTCAGCTACAAAATCATACATCAGAACACTACAGAGGACGATTCAGACTGCCGAAAGGATTAATGGTGCTCCTCTGCCCACCCTTTAAGAGTGAGGAAAAGGGCTGAGTAAATCACTCTGGATCCCTCACATCCAAGCCATCTCGTTTTTGAACCTTTGCCGTCTGTTTGGCGCTGCAGGGCACCAAACACCAGGATAGACAGGCATAAGAAAAGTTTCTTCCCCCAGGCATTCATGAAAAATTAAATGCTCTCCCCATTGTGCAATAAAAATATGTGCAATAACACTTATATTTATTTCAGAAATGTATTACTCCCTCCTTCAAAGACTACATGGAGTGGGTGCTGGTCTCCTGTGGATCGTTCCGCTGACACAGCCCACTCCCAGCCAAGAATCACCCCGCTGCGCAAAGCATCAGCCTGAGCCTGTCGTGATTGACGAGCCATCGCCAGGAGGAGCGATAGAGCTGGGGATCACACCAGAGCCAGAGTCTCAAGCAACATCTGACCAGGTGCATGAGACAGCTACTAAACCACAGTGCGGAGGATGCCACAGTCAAGTGTGAGGGCACGAAGAAAAGCCCCGCCCCCTGCAACACTGCTAAGGCTGGATTTTCTTCTGAACTGTCAGTCTGCCCTGTCACGACCATGAAGGTCATTCCCCTATCTGCTGCGCACCCTGTAATGGGAGTCGCTATATTTGGCAGCACACACCATCCCAGAAAACCCAGCCTGTCATGATCTCCCCCCCAGCCTCCCTCTCCTGCCTCCTCTACTGTGTCTTCTGTCGTCTTCTGTCCCGCTGCAGCTGCAGTCTTCTAGTCCCTCAGCTCATCGCAGCCTTCAATCTGTGGAGCAGATTTGCTGCAGGCCTGTTAGTCTCCAGCTCCATCGAGGTTGGAGGTTCCCAGTCTCCCAAGACCCAGATTCTGCCTCGGCCCGTCGACCCAGTGGCTCCACCTTGAATCCTAGCTCCCTCATCTCCACCGTGGCCCATCAGTCCACCAGCTCCACCGGACTCCCTCGTCCCTCTGGCTCCACCTTGAATCCTAGCTCCCTCATCTCCACCGTGGCCCATCAGTCCACCAGCTCCACCGGACTCCCTCGTCCCTCTGGCTCCACCTTGAATCCTAGCTCCCTCATCTCCACCGTGGCCCATCAGTCCACCAGCTCCACCGGGCTCCCTCGTCCCTCTGGCTCAACCTTGAATCCTAGCTCCCTCATCTCCACCGTGGCCCATCAGTCCACCAGCTCCACGCTCCCTCGTCCTCTGGCTCCACCTTGAATCCTAGCTCCCTCATCTCCACCGTGGCCCATCAGTCCACCAGCTCCACGGACTCCCTCGTCCCTCTGGCTCCACCTTGAATCCTAGCTCCCTCGTCTCCAATCAGTCCACCAGCTCCACACTCTGGCTCAACCATCAACCTGCACTCTCCTCAGGACTACACTCCTCTGACTTCACCTCATCCCTTGTCCCTCTGGCTCCATTGGGCTCCTCCCTCCCTCCGGCTCCACTTCGGCCTTCCGGATCCCCACCTGCGCCTCGGTCACCTGAGCCATCTCCATGGCCCTGCGGCACCCCGTCTCCACCCTGGGCTCCTCTCCCACCTGCTCCACAGCTGTCGGTCACCCCCTGGTGTCGTCAGCCCTTACTCCACCATGGATCCTCCTTCCGTCCGCTCCACCGTGGGCTGCCTTCATGGCTGTTGTCTGGGTCCTGCCTGACCCCTGCTCCTAGCTCCTTCCACTGTCTGCACCTCCCTGGTCTTTTCTGTCTCATCCCTGGCTCCTTCCACTGTCATCTCCACCCTGGACTCTGTTAGCCGTCCTCCAGCCGGTTGTCTGTCCTCCTCCTGAACCTCCACCACTTTTCTCTGCTGGCTGTCTGCCCTTCGCCATCCCTCCACTATCTCCTGTCCCTTCTTTCTCTGTGGCGCGAGGTCGCACCTTCTGGGAGAGGGGTGAATTATCATGGAGCTTGTTGTTGTGTTTCCCTGTCTCCCTGTTTCAGTTCATTGATGTAGTTTCCTGTCTGTGTCTAATCGTGTTTTTCCGTTCAGATGTGTCTCCTCATTATCTTAGTTTGGTCTGTGTATTTAAGTTGCTCCCTTTCTGTTGATCTTTTCTCAGGTCTTGTCGATGTTACATGTTTCTCCAGCCTTCCCTTGTGTGGATTACTTTTCTTGCGGATTAAAGACTGACTTCTTCGTATTTGTGCATGTTCTGTAACACAGCACCCTGAGAAGTATATGTTGTCTTTTTTTCATCTACTTACAGTGGAATACAAAGCAAACATGAAAATAATCAGGAGATTATTAAATCAAAGAGCTATTCTATAGATATTGTTGTTATATTACATCACATTAATATACCAATCGTAACATTATTCTCTTAATTTTTGAAAATGGAAAATGAATAAAAATGTACAGTCAAAATGACATATAATAAGGATTAGTTGAAGCAAAAGCTTATGATTTAAATGATTTGTTGCAGTCCTTTTGAGTGGAACTTCCCCAAAGCAGAAGAATCCCATAACTTAAAACCCAGTAGGCTCGTTAGGCAAAAGGTGGATTAACTAAAATAATGCATGTAAACTAGTGAGTGGAGCTGCCATGGCACTGAACTACATTCCAAGATTACCTCAACGTGAAGGAAACAGGCATAGCACCTTGAAGGATGCCACCTTACAATTTGTCCAAGACAAGGCAGCATAATTATTTAATTACTTTCAGAACAGCCCTCACTCTGGGATGCCTTAAAGGGGTCATATGATGCGATTTCAAGTTTTCCGTTCTCTTTGGAGTGTTACAAACTGTTTGTGCTTAGATAAGATCCCTGAAGTTGCAAAGACTAAAGTCTCAAAACCAATGATGTATTCTTTATAAAAGTTAAGGCTTGTCCACTCCCTCCTAAAACGTATAATTCAAACACACCCCTACATGTCTACGTCACGGTGTGGGGAGATGTCATAACACCACCCAAATGTTTACGCAAAGATGATTTTATTCTTGTTGTAGTCCTGTTACCGGCGCCATGTCCATGTCCACAACTACTTTGTTTGTGCTTCCAAAAGAGGACGCAACTCAAAATCAGTTGTATTTACAACACTGTTCCAGAACAGTTCAACCCAAATATTAGAGTGTGTGCGGCAAAATTGACGGAGGACTATTTCCTGAACCTGGCAGGAGAGTAGCCTTACATGCAGGCTTGCAAAGGCTGTTTCTATAAAGTGGGGCAATTCCAACTTTGCAAGGAGTTTCTGGCTCACAGTATGTTTCTGCTACTGACGATTCAAACGCGAGTTTTGAGCTATGTAGAGTAGCGCTTGTTGTTTGTTGTTTCTCTATGTGTACACTATAAGTCATTATAATCAGTAATTATGTGGACAAATTGCCTCATTGGTAATGGGTTTTATTGTTTTAGTATCGTCTCGCTGGGAAACACCATCACAATACGGTGGGGCGTAACATTTACGTCTCACAGGTATTCGGCCAATCACAACACACGGGATAGCTGGCCAATCAGAACACCTCGCTTCTCAGAACGATGAGCTTTGTAAAAATCGAAGCGTTTCAGAAAGGTGGGGCAACTATAATTTACAGTATCTGGAAAATAAAGTGTTTTTTTTTTACTTTAAACCACATAAACACATTGCATTACACCAAATAAACAAAATAATGTTATTTTTAGCGTGTCATATTACCCCTTTAACATACCCTCTTACATAACCTGCTTACTGTTGTTTGAACAAGTTTGTAATTGCACCCCCCAACCCAGCTAACCCATGCTTTACTTGGCACTGTATGTAACTGCTGTTATGAGGAAGTCCCTGCAGCTCATTGGCTCAGCCATCAAACAAGTGCATCTTTGCAGATAGTGAAATTATGATTTTAAATGGATAGTCCACCAAAAAATGAAAATCTGTCATCATTTGCTCACCCTCATTTTTGTTCCAAATTAATCAGTTGAGCATAAAAGAAGATAATTTGAAGAATGTTGGTAACCAAGCAGTTTCTATTCACACTGTCTTCCTTTGTAAGGATAAAATACAGAGGAAGTAAAAGGAGGTTAAACTCTTTGGTTACATTCTTCTTCTTTGTGTTCCGCAGAAGAAAGTAAGTCATACAGGTTTTTAATAAGGTGACTGTAGATCACCTTACAGATGTATTACGGTTCACATTCTTAATCTTAAAGGAACAGTTCACCTCAAAATGAAAATTATCTCATTATCATTATGTCATTCTGAACCTATATTATTTTGTTGTGAGGCACAAAAATGTTTTGAAGCATCTTTTAGATCAGTCATTATCACACTGATACACATAAAAAACCAAGTTCATTTAAAGTATATTAGGGTAAGATAAATCATTTTAACACATGCTCCAATTTTTTCAACGCATAAAAAATTAAGCGATATTAAGTTTGCTTAAACTCATATTTAACAGACTACTTAAAAGTAAACTTTCATAAACATAAAAGGTGTATAATTAGTAAATAAAAAATAGCACTAATAAAAATTTGTAGATGTTGAGTTTCTCCTAAATCGGACAGTTATGAGCTACTTTTAGATGTTTTATGAATACGGGTCCAGATTTTTTGCACATTCATATATTGTCCAACAACAATAAAATAAATAAATAATAAATATCGAATGATCATATGACATCAAATGTATCAAAAATCTGATTCAAATCACTTGCAAATATTGCGACAATCTGCCTGCTGATTGGGACTCGTATTCCCAAGCAAGCATCATTCGTTACCGTAACAAAAAGCGTTTTATATTTATGTCTTTATTTATTAATGTTGGCACTTCGTGTTTTTCTGTCTCCCATTGTGCGCCATTGCGCTGGCTATGTCATTTGTTTCTGAAACATGGCGCTCAATTGTTTCACAATTTAACATTTTGTGAATTAAACAGGCTACTTAAAACGAAATAGGGTGGATTTCGAAGAAGGGGTTTGGAAGTTAAGTGATAAACAAAATGTTGAGTAAAATAGCTCATTTTAGGCACTACATAGAATGGGCTAGTTACAGATTAAAAACAGATAAATGTACGAAAATGTTATCAATGTTTGATAAACAGCGAAAAAAAACCTAGACCTACAGATGTACAGATATTAAAGAAACAGGTGTAACAACCCTCTCTGTTGTATTATTAAACATACCCTATATACATAAGCCTATAAAAACAACAAGTAAGATTCACTTGATTTTTATTTTGCACGTTTTTGCACACACATTTTAAGTAAAATGTAAGTATTGAATTAATTCAAATCTACTTGAATAAGTTATGTAAAATTAGCAAAGGAAATATCAGTAAAATCATGATGGGAACAAAAGGGACATGACTTTGATATTTACTTAAAGAATCCTAAAAGACTAAATTAAATATACTTACATTCAAATTTTAATTTCTACAAGCTTAAATTGAGTACTAATATATAAGTTACTTAGATGTTTTAATTATTGCCTGAACTAAATGATTTAATGTAGAAATTATTTGTTTAGTGTAGTATTTACTTCACCAAAAAAAGTCATTTTTATAATAAATAGGCTACACTACACTGCTATAGGTTGCTATGCCACAGAAGAACCATGTTTGGTTCCACAAAGACGCGTTCAGAACATCTCTCTCTTATCTTTTATAATCTGAAGAACCTTCTTTCAGCACAAAGAAGCTTTAGTGAGACAGAAAGGTTCTTCAGATGCTAAAGGTTCTTCTATGCATCGCGAAGCATCTTTGTTTTTAAGAGTGTCGTATGGGTTACACTAGGAATGGATGAAACTGAAACAGCAGGTTGGTCGTGTAGAGTCCTGACCTGCCCTCGCTCGCGCTGATAAATGAAACGCGCCCGGAGAGAGCGAGGCAGACGCACGCGGTGAACAGCGCGCGCCCGGAGAGAGCGAGGCAGACGCACGCGGTGAACAGCGCGCGCCCGGAGAGAGCGAGGCAGACGCACCTCTGATTGACAGGAATTTTGTAGTCTGGAGTATTTGTACAATAGGAGAGACCAACATAAGGTTGTTTTCTCTATCAGTGTAATTGCTTGGTTTCAGACATATAATTCCCTTTTAAATTAGAAATTAATTTGTCTTCTAAACTAAAATATTGTCGTGTAACGACGTTCAGACTAGAGTCTATAAACCTGTATGAAGGCATTTAGTTTACAGAAAGGAATTACAGTTTATGTTAGCCTATTCGATATTGTACAGTTGATTAATTAACCAGTTTTGTGTTGTATAATTATTATAAACCGTTTTAATTTTGCTGACGACAAATTTGGTAATAACGGTGGAAACGTTCAATAGTTTTGTTTTCTGCAGCAGATATTTATATAGAAATGGAGTTTCAAAAATAAAGCTATCACGCTAATTACTCTCTTTGACAGTCTCTGTCTCCCCCATAATCATAATTATAGGTCCCACTTTATATTAGGTGGCCGTAACTATATTCTTACCTTGAAATTAATCATTTGATACAATACTTAGTGTAGCCTACATACATGTTTTTACATTGTACTTATATTTGAAAAATCTCTGCATATCTGTTATTAATTTCTGTCATTGCATTTATAATTACACTGTTGGCTTACATCTTAACCCACCCTTAAACCTATAAACCCATAGCCTTACCTGTGTCTTAACTCAATAGCAGAAGTGTTTCAAAACAATATGAACACAATACTTGTACTTATGTTTATGCAGTTAATGCCACCTAATGTTATTTGCTTGGTAAGTCTCACTTAATCATTTCACGTCAGGTTCAAAATATCAAAAGCACGTCTCGCAGATCATCCTGAAGAGGTTTCTTCATGTTTTACAGAGAAGTAACATCAGTGCCATGCTTGTACTTGTACTGTACCAGGTCTCCGCTTCTGCAAGCTCGGGATATATTAAATAATTGCAGTGGCTATGAATTGAAAATATTGAAAATGTGTTTTCTGAATGTTACACGGGCAGTTAGATTCAGGACAGCAGGAGGCCAAAGCCACGATGAAGTCTGAAATCAGTTAGACCATAACAAATACATTTGAGACTTACATTTGAATCTTTTCCAAATTCATAATTACATATGATGTGAAATCTGACCCCTCAATATGACCAGATATACAATAACTGCACAAGACAATGTAGGACTTGGGTTCACGAAAACAACAATTCTACTCCACTGCTGTTTTTTTACTTAAGAAACAATGTTTTTGTATTCCTAAAAAACCTTTGTAATAATGTTATTTTTTCCCTAAAATTATTCTTAGGACCAGCCTTAAGAAGAATTCATATTCATACTCAACAAAACATCATTGTAGGTTAACCTCATCTTGTCTTAAAGGTAGGATATTTAATAAATGTGGTGTATTTAGGGTATTGGGTTATTCAGACCTCTCCATCCTGATACAGACTCTTTCAATAATAACCATGTTCTGTTATTGTTATTATACATGTACTGTGGATCATTTATGATCAACAACTACAACAAGACTACATCTTTCAAAGTGCATGAATTATTTTCTCACTCAAACACAACCACTGGCAAAACTGTCCAGGCCGGTTTACATGAATCTAACATAACACAAAACTGAACAAGAGAGCAGTATGCTACAATTCTACAGCAACACATACTGAAATATATTCTGAATCAAATCAAATTAAATACTATCTAAACAGTTAGATGTACAGTAGCTGAACACCAGCACTGGCGTTTGTCTTTCCATTCATCTGCACAAAACAAAAAAACGGACCATGGAACATATTCAGACAGTATCGAGTGTCATTCTGCTTTTGTAAAGACATTTTACAGAAGAAAATCGGATGTAATGCTAACGGTTGTAACTTGATAGTGGTTTTTAGGTCATTGTTGTATAAGTGACAAAGCGTGTTTGTGGTATTCTTGAGGTCTCCAGTTTTCTTCTTATGAGTAATAAGATGTTCTGAAGAAAATCTTTGAGAACTTATTAAGAATTTTCCGAGAAATGTTCAGTACTTCCGAATATTCCCACAAACATCTTGGAAGTTATCTTAAGGAATGCCTTAAATTCTTTCTTGATGAATCCGGCTTTTGATGTCCCAGTGTGCGTTATTTTCTAACAGGTTTGGTATGATTATAAAACTTCATCTCAAAAGAGGAATATTAGCAGCCCGCAGTGAACATGACCCACCTAATACATACATAATGTACATAATATAGTCTGTAAGTTTGAGAACGCTTTGAAAATATCAGGATTGTTTACTCATAAAATCTTAATTGAGCTCTTAATTACACACAAACACTAAACTAATAACACAAAAACACTTTTTTTACCATGTTTGTGGCATACTGTATGTTGATCAGTCATTTGGAAAAGGAAAGTGGACCGTTGAATGTAGTACCTGCCGATTCTTTCAGGGACACTTTAAGTTTTTCAGGGTTGAAGGTTATTCATCTCATTTGACCTTTTCAGCCATACTTTATTTGATTTCCTTGTGAGCTTTGGGTCATTGTTATATTGCACCACCAAGCCTCTCTAAAGCTTGAAGTCATGAATATCTTGAAGAGTCCAGACCCCGAAGCAGCAGCAAAGCAGCATTAAACATGATGCTCCGTCCATACTTTACAGATGAGAAGAGGTTTTGCTTGCGTGCAACAATCACTCTTTTGTGTGCATGTTATTAGTTCAGTCAGATTGTGTTGAAGATGATGAAGATCGAACCACATTTTATAAGTAATCAATGCAAAAATCCATATATTTTCAAACAATTTGCATAAATGTTCCTGCCAAGTATTTATGGTAACACTTTACTTTAAAGCCTTTTTGTATAATCATTATAGAAGTAGTTTTAATGCATTAATTATGCCTTTTAATGCACCGCATTAATAATTGTAACCATGTTAGTACATTATAACACTTAGCAATTAATTGTTGCACTATGCATTTTAAATTCGGTTATAATTTTACAGTGCACCCTTTAATAACCCTTTATACATAAAGGCTTTAAGTAACGTGTTACCAAATTTATTTCACATGTCTGTAAACAAAAATGTCAAAAAGCTCCCCCACTCACAAGTTCCTTGAACGACATACTTCCTCCTTCACATTTAGCCAGAAGATATCAAGATAACTCCAAAACTATTTGTTTTCAGATATTTGTTTAATGAACTTTCTTTGAGAGTGAAGTGCACCAGTGCTGCTTTGTGCTGATGTTTACTCTTCGTGGGCTGAACCGACTGAACACACTGCTCAACTAGTTCCTTGGCAGAGTGCTTAAATGCCCAGAGGATAGCGTTCAGGAACGTTTGCTTAAACAGACATTGTGATGTTGTCATTTGGTTTTGCTCAAGTGTTCATCCTCATTATGTTGTTCCTTAAAGAGTACTAAGACTAGTAGTACTAAAGACTACTAACGTAGTTGTTGTCTTTTTTTTCTGGTTACATTATTTGCAAAGGAAGAGTTTTTGCAGTTAATTCTGTTCTGTGATCAACTCAATTGTGAATCACATCCTTATTTCATATAATAAGCATGGAATTTGGCAATCACAGGCAATACGT
>CM050433.1:23552743-23557743 GCA_027564155.1 Gymnocypris eckloni scoliostomus
TTACAGGAACCATCTCAGTCTTTCTACTTCACATTTAACTCAAGGTGTTATTTGTAATTATTTGTAAAGTTTGTAGAATAATGTTGATGATTAGTAATACTGTGAGCAGTCAGGCCCTGTTTCTGTGTGTCTCAGACTCTGCTCGAGGTCTTTAGAGAGCACAATGAAATTTTACTCAATGAAAATGAATTTATGCTTAACTAATTACATAATAAGGCCACAACCAGCACACAACAAAGTGAAACCCATGCATGTGACCTCATCTTGAAGTATCTCTATACAGTTAAAGCCGCTCTGTAAGATTTCTGCACCAGTAGTGGAAGATAAATGTATGTATTTATTATTGCCACTGTTCAGCTAGTCCTGCAACGATCTCAAACACAATGTTTTTTCCAGTCATGCAAACACTTCATGCCTCACACTAAACGTCTGTCATACCTTTACATTTCTACCCATGCCCTTGGTTTGGTATTACATAGTAAACGTATTTAATTAACCATACAATGAAACAAACTGCATGCTTTTTCTAAAAACAAACAAACAAATAAATATATTTTAAGTCTAGATTTATTATTCTTGGCTATTGTTTCACTAAAACTACAGAGAAAATCAGGCAGTTTTAAATTGATCAGATAGACACACTACAAATTGACATAAATCATACAGCATATTTTGTGCTAATGCATGGTTATGTGTTATCAAATATGAGTCTTTATTGTTTCGGTTGAGCAGACTGGAATGAAATGGGTTTGTGACTCACATGAAACCACCACGGTCTCCACTTTCATTTAACCGTGGGATGCGATGGTTTAAAACATGCTTTCTGAGCTGGTTCTTCGTGTTTCTTGCAGTGTTGTCACTGCCCATTCCAGTAATGGGTTTCCAGGACAAGCAGAAGGTGTTTGTGAACGGCACCTGTACCCTGAACGAGCCTCGTTTCGTCCTCGTTGGCTCATCCGTGGCCTTCTTCGCTCCTCTGATCATCATGGTGGTGTGCTATTACCTCACTCTCCGTGATCTCCAGAGACACAGCGCATCCTTCCCGCAAGAGAGCAAGAGCAAACATCCTTCTGTTCAGATAAGAAACACGAGTCTGCTTAACAGTAAAACAACCCCACAAGGTCCACGAGGCCAAGGCAGACGAGGCATGATTCAAGCTTTGAACAATGAGCGACGAGCCTCCAAAGTCTTGGGCGTTGTGTTTTTTCTCTTCCTGGTCATGTGGTGTCCGTTCTTCCTCACCAATGTGCTGATCGCCGTCTGTCAGGACAAGTGCAGCGAGCATCTCTATAACCTCATTCACTTTTTTGTGTGGGTGGGATACATCTCCTCTGGAGTGAATCCTCTGATCTACACGCTTTTCAACGAGACGTATCGACAAGCCTTCGCTCGCTATCTACGGTGTCAATATGAGCGATAATATTCAGCTACAGCATAATGCTTCAAACATGTCTAATTCACTATTTGACCTAGTCTTACTACATATGAGACTTACTTTCCCTTTCATGACTAACAAAGTCCTTCATGTTTTATGTGAGTTCAACTGGATATTACAAATGTTTCCACAGAAGCATTACTTTATTTTGCTATTTGTGTGAATTTGTCAGCTTTCTGGTTCATTAGCTGCAGAACTGCGTACTGACTTATTACATGTAATCTGAATTATGCAATCAAATTACAAGAATAAAGAATTAGTAATTAGAGTATATTACATTTTATAATGCTTTTTTATACTTTATACTTTTTTATGTATTGCACGATTACATATTATTCACACAATCATTCATAAATTGATTCTTCTTTTTTCTCTTTGACATTTTCTTTAGCTTTGAATATATTCACAAATGTTATGTAAATTAATTTTAATGTATTTCAATAATTAAAAACACATACTGTTCCGTGCCACTTAATGGTAACATTGACATGCAGGTAAACAAAAATGACATATTTCTGTTTTTATTGTCCAAGTGTTTAAATAATTTGACGTTTTTATGATTTAATTAATCATTAGCTTTTTTAACTCTGCAGTTCTTAGATTAAAACCAGTTTGGAAAACCCTGGTTCAGTGTAATGTTTAATATCTTTTATGATGTTTATTTCAAAACTGGATTGTATTTTATTTCTCTTTCAGATTCCAGATTTTCAAATAGTTGTATTTCGGGCCAAATATTGATATCCTATCATAACAAACCATACATCAATGTAAAGCTTATTTATTCAGCTTTCAGATGATCTCAATTCCTGGTTTTGTGGTCCAGGGTCACATATACAGTATATTACCACGGTTTGTTAAAGGACCAGACACTCAGCTCTACTCATATCAGTTTGCGCCCATGTCTCTGAAACATCTCCTCTTGTTGTCTGTTTCCAGATCACTCCTGGCCTCTCCCTGAACTGCTGTGTCCCATGTGGATCTTCCTTGATGTGCTTTTCTCCACAGCCTCCATCATGCACCTGTGCGCCATCTCTCTGGACCGCTATATCGGCATCCGTAATCCAATAAAATACAGCCGCGGCAACACACTTCGCAAGACCATGATCAAAATAATCTCTGTCTGGACCATTTCTATAGGTGAGAATGAAGCATCTAATTCAGAGTCACAGAAGATAACACTGTGGTTGATGACCCAAGTCAACACGTTTCAGAACACAGGCCTTCACCAGGCTTACAAAACAAGAATAAAACCTTAATACACAGACAAAGTCAATGTTTAAATGAAATGGCAAGAAGAATGATTGTTTGAATGAATGAACACACATTTGATTCGTCGTTGTCTGGATTAAAAAATAAATGAAAAATAAGAATAAAAATAGTGCCACAGTTTTCAACCTTCCAAAATTAAACTGATATGTCAAATGTATTTTAATATTTGAAAAATGACACGCTTTCACTACAAAATTTTGGTGATTTTCAGAAAGTTTACAGAAATTTTCTGTAATATGCAAAAAAAAACACACAAACTCGACAGAAATTTCATTTAGGGGTGAACTGTCCCCTTAAACATCAATATTTATAGCTGAATAATTAAATATTCATTGTTTATTTAAAATATCATGTACATACCATTTCTGATATAATATGGTCTTAACACTGGTTACAATAAAACATTTTGATGTTACTCGTATTAACTTAAAATAAAGACATTTATTCACTTCCAATGTATTCATTATCCGAAGTGACTTACAAGTGAGAAATACAGAAATACCGCTTCTTCTATTTTCCGGATGAAAAACAGACGTTTGCCCAACTCTCTTTCGCTCTCATTACATCTACAATTTGTGCTGCACTTTTATATGTTTATAAATTAAAACATATTCTGTAACAAAAAGCAATAAAAGCTGCCATGCTGCATTGAACTAGTTTTACACGTTTAAAATATGAAGTTATGTTTTACAGGAACCATCTCAGTCTTTCTACTTCACATTTAACTCAAGGTGTTATTTGTAATTATTTGTAAAGTTTGTAGAATAATGTTGATGATTAGTAATACTGTGAGCAGTCAGGCCCTGTTTCTGTGTGTCTCAGACTCTGCTCGAGGTCTTTAGAGAGCACAATGAAATTTTACTCAATGAAAATGAATTTATGCTTAACCTAATTACATAATAAGGCCACAACCAGCACACAACAAAGTGAAACCCGTGCATGTGACCTCATCTTGAAGTATCTCTATACAGTTAAAGCCGCTCTGTAAGATTTCTGCACCAGTAGTGGAAGATAAATGTATGTATTTATTATTGCCACTGTTCAGCTAGTCCTGCAACGATCTCAAACACAATGTTTTTTCCAGTCATGCAAACACTTCATGCCTCACACTAAACGTCTGTCATACCTTTACATTTCTACCCGTGCCCTTGGTTTGGTATTACATAGTAAACGTATTTAATTAACCATACAATGAAACAAACTGCATGCTTTTTCTAAAAACAAACAAACAAATAAATATATTTTTTTAAAGTATAGATTTATTATTCTTCACTATTGTTTCACTAAAACTACAGAGAAAATCAGGCAGTTTTAAATTGATCAGTTAGACACACTACAAATTGACATAAATCATACAGCATATTTTGTGCTAATGCATGGTTATGTGTTATCAAATATGAGTCTTTATTGTTTCGGTTGAGCAGGAATGAAATGGGTTTGTGACTCATATGAAACCACTTTCATTTAACCGTGGGATGCGATGGTTTAAAACATGCTTTCTGAGCTGGTTCTTCGTGTTTCTTGCAGTGTTGTCACTGCCCATTCCAGTAATGGGTTTCCAGGACAAGCAGAAGGTGTTTGTGCACGGCACCTGTACCCTGAACGAGCCTCGTTTCGTCCTCGTTGGCTCATCCGTGGCCTTCTTCGTTCCTCTGATCATCATGGTGGTGTGCTATTACCTCACTCTCCGTGATCTCCAGAGACACAGCGCATCCTTCCCGCAAGAGAGCAAGAGCCACTCCAAACATCCTTCTGTTCAGATAAGAAACACGAGTCTGCTTAACAGTAAAACAACCCCACAAGGTCCACGAGGCCAAGGCAGACGAGGCATGATTCAAGCTTTGAACAATGAGCGACGAGCCTCCAAAGTCTTGGGCGTTGTGTTTTTTCTCTTCCTGGTCATGTGGTGTCCGTTCTTCCTCACCAATGTGCTGATCGCCGTCTGTCAGGACAAGTGCAGCGAGCATCTCTATAACCTCATTCACTTTTTTGTGTGGGTGGGATACATCTCCTCTGGAGTGAATCCTCTGATCTACACGCTTTTCAACGAGACGTATCGACAAGCCTTCGCTCGCTATCTACGGTGTCAATATGAGCGATAATATTCAGCTACAGCATAATGCTTCACACTGATTAGTCGACTAGTCGATGTCTAATTCACTATTTGACCTAGTCTTACTACATATGAGACTTACTTTCCCTTTAATGACTAACGAAGTCCTTCATGTTTTATGTGAGTTCAACTGGATATTACAAATGTTTCCACAGAAGCATTACTTTATTTTGCAAAGCTACT
>CM050433.1:23562743-23610243 GCA_027564155.1 Gymnocypris eckloni scoliostomus
ATGGAATATATAATCTATAAAGCACTTTATTGTTATTTTTTATTATTGAGTATTTAAACACCAGCTTGCAGTTCAGAGTAATTCAGTTTTTTATTCATAAACAAACTCCAGCTTTCTGCTTCGAAGCAATGATTGCCAAGAAAATGAGAACATATGGCAACGAGGTACGATCTTATTTCCAGAATATCCCCGTTCCCACAGATCCAAAGCCGCCGCAAGCAGGGGAACGCAGGGCTCGATTCACGTTCCAGGCTGGGAACACATTACGTAAATGTGTTTTTGGGGAAGGAGTCTAGCATAGTTGAGGCGTTGCTATAGTTTCCTCTCATGGATCAGATCCTGCCTCTGACTATAGAGAATGAGACCGTCTGTTGGCTATAAGATTCATGATTTTTATTTTCAATACTGTACTGAATGTGAAAAATGAGAGGGTGCTTTTTGTTTACTATGAAATAATTAAAACTATGCTTTTGCCTCTCATTTGACTTCTTATCACTAAGCACTTTAACATTGATGAGGTATAATAAAAATAACAATACAGTCGTTTTATAACACTTTTCTATTACCCAAATTTTATAATACAATGAAAAAAATAAAAATCAATGAATCAATACAATAATTTACTAGTCATCTCAGCATAGACAATTATTATTTTTTTTTAATCTTCAGACAATCACAAGAAATCTAAGGACAAAATGGGACCCCATGGAAATGTCGGCAACTCAAAAGGTTCAATATGTGAATAAATTATAATATATATTTTTTACTTACATGCAAGTTGTGAGAACATGTCCCTGAATTATTTTTTAGAGTGCATCTCAATAGTTGTGTCCCAAATGAAGTACTCTCTATATAGCCTACTCAGCCATCCAATGTACATTTTATAAGTTAATTTTGTCAAACGTTAAAAAAAGTAACTTTTTTCATCTGTGCTGAGAAATAACGCTGTATATTATTAAGGCCCGGTCTGTGGTAAATATGCTGGTTTATTTTCACATACTATACGGCAGATATAATATGTGCAACATTTGTATATTTCTGTACAAAAATCTCTGCTCTGTTCTTTTCCTTATGTTATCACCCATTAACTCATAGTTTATTATATGTATTATATTCTATCATTTATTCTATTTTCTTGTTGTTGGGCAATTCCAGCGTTACGGATGTGACATCTGAACTCATTATGACAGCTCGTAAAAATACACTTCTTACAATATATAAATTGGCTATGCATATTCTCAGAGCACCCAATCTGGAGAACTGACAGCCAAAATATTTTTCTAAAATATATTTAAGCCCCCCCAAAAAAGGTAAATAATCATGCGTTATGGATGTGAAAGCAAAAACATAATTTTCAGTATACTGTGTGATTTTCTTTAAAGTCTGTCAACTTTTAAGTCAAATGTATAAATATTGATATCCACATGATGAAGGGGTCTTAGCTGAACATAAAAATACCAATGTTTAAAATATTTAATTTTTTTATGAAGTGCATTTTGAGGAAAAAACAAAGTTATGGATGTGACGTGTCTGAAATACACACAAAATCTGTTTATGAAATCAACAATCAAATCATCATGTCACTTTTGTTGACGCATAAAATTACTCTGAATACTAGTTTTGACATGAAGAAAACCATCTGAAATGATTGTAATGATTTTTAAAAGGGAACACTGGTTGTATCCCCAGAGTTTGAACTCACTTCTAGAATTATAATCACATTTATTAGATTGGATCCCACATAATAATACAATATGTAAAATAATTGATAATGAGAGAAGATGAGGGTGAAGTAACTTATTTATTTCATTTGTTCATGCTTAACACTTTTCTTTCATTAAAATGATAATTCATGAATTTTCTTCTTAATGAATATTTTTCATTCACTCACTTTTTTTTCATGGTAAGGATGACCTTTGCATGGAATTGCCCTGTTACACTGTTGGACGAGGAACTAAGAAAAAAGAAAAGATTATGACATACAATACATTATCCTGGAATAAGAAAACATTATCCTGAAGTTTGTTACATACACTCTTAAAAACAAAGGTGCTAAACGATGCCATAAAGAACCTTTAACATCTGAAGAACCTTTCTGTCTCACTAAAGCTTCTTTGTGCTGTGTGTAACAAATCATGTAAAAATGTATCATTTAATTTGAAAATGTTACAACATTTTGATCAAACTTTGATAAGTGCCTTAATTTAGTTAAACAACTGAGAATGCGAGATAATTAAAACATCATCAATTAATGCAAGTGAAGAAGAAATTCATACTCGTGTGCGTTTTGTATTATGTACATTACGGTCTCTGACAGACAGCATGCTGAAGTCTTTTTCTCCTTCTCAGAAAGTGATGAAGTAGTCAAAATAGTGTGGGTTTTCTAGGAAATGCATGTTCTCACTAGACCTCTGCTTCTCGTAAGTACTTCTGTGTATGTGCACATTATTTTTGACAGACACTGATGTTGTGATATTAAAATAATGTGGATCTGGAAACAGATGGATAGTAAGGTAATAATTATTTCTTTGCTGGCATATTTAAATCAGTGAAGTGATTGATGCCTGAGTGTTTTATGTCGATGTTTTAGTTTTAATATTCCAATCAACAGCCAGACTCAGTTTTTGACGGACATGATAACATTCGGGCATAAAACATGCTCGAAGTGAGCTTGAGATGTTCAAGATTCAAGATTTTATGCGTCACATACACAATTATACAGAATATAACCAGCAGTGAAATGTAAGTCAGGTCCGCTCCATGGACAGTGTAATGATATGTAACACAACACAAGAGAATATACATAAATATAGGTATGGAAAAAATTAAGTAAAAAAATAAGAATAAAATGTACAGGACAGTGTACTGTAGCCTTAATCAAAAATAAAATATAAGCATGGATGTGCAAGAGGAATGTGCAAACAGGTTGTACAGGGCATATACATAGCAGCTATACTGATGATGAGAATAGTGAATGTTTTACAGTTTATTAAATTGAGTCTTGTAAATGTTATGAGACCATGTTTGTGTTAAGGAGCCTGATGGCCTGAGGGAAGAAGATCCTCCTCAGTCTCTCAGTTTTTGCAATCATGCTCCTGAAGCGCTTGCCAGATGGCAGTAAACAGAAAAGATGGTTACCGGGGTGAGTTGAGTCTTTGAGGATTTTAGCAGCTCTGCTTTTGCAGCGTTTGAAGTAGATGTCCTGCAGAGAGGGAAGAGCAGACCCTGTGTGTGTGTGTGTGTGTGTGTGTGTGTGTGTGTGTGTGTGTGTGTGTGTGTGTGTGTGTGTGTGTGTGTGTGTGTGTGTGTGTGTGTGTGTGTGTGTGTGTGTGTGTGTGTGTGTGTGTGTGTGTGTGTGTGTGTGTGTGTGTGTGTGTGTGTGTCTGTGTGTGTGTGTGTCTGTGTGTGTGTGTGTGTGTGTGTGTGTGTGTGTGTGTGTCTATGTCTGTGTCTGTGTGTGTATGTGTGTGTGTGTGTGTGTGTGTGTGTGTGTGTGTGTCTGTCTGTGTCTGTCTGTGTGTGTGTGTGTGTGTGTGTGTGTGTGTGTGTGTGTGTGTGTGTGTCTGTGTGTGTCTGTGTCTACGTCTCGTCTCGTCTGCGTCTGCGTCTGCGTCTGCGTCTGCGTGTCCGTGTCCGTGTCCGTGTCCGTGTCCGTGTGTGTGTGTGTGTGTGTCAGCCAAGCGCACGACTCTCTGTAGAGCTTTGCAGTCCTGATTTGTGGCATTACTATACCACACTGAGATGCACTTTCTATGGTCCCTGAATAGAAAGTTTCAGGATAGCTGGTGAGACCCTGAATTTCCTCAGCTGTCGCAGATGGTACAGTCTTTGCCTGGCTTTCTTGACCTGTGTTTGAATGTGTGTAGTCCAAGTCAGGTCCTCGGAGATGTCTACACAAGATGTTCAAAATGCTTTTTGCAGTTCATTATAATTTTTCACTGAATGAAGTTTATTTCAAGGCTTAAATAAATTACATGCTTTATCAAAAATGTTAAATTCTGTTACGTAATGTCACAAACTTGTTCGCTTTTGTAAATCAAGTAGATCTTTTACCAGAAGAGGAGCCGTTTCGAGGCTCGAAGTTGTTTTTATTGTCTCTTATAACAAAAATATTTTATGTAAACCCATAAAAATGCAGATCCTGCTTTAAATAATAACAAAATCACTTTGTCAATCATTACCCCTTATTAGATTTATATTTAGTGCCCATTCATTAATATTTTAAAGGAGTGTTTGTATGTGTGTGTAGGAGAATGAAGCAATAAAATGAATATGGATAGAGTAGATCAAATCATTAGGTGTTGGAAAATATCTCTGATATTTGATTACAGATTTTGGCACGACGGTAAATCTCTGCACAGTGTTGAGTTTTGAAACTCAATGGCATGTGACGCTTACACTCATTATGACACATTTAGCCTGTAGCGGGATATTTTCATGTCATCATACTTCAGTTTACAAGAATGAGGTTCAGTTTATTTGTCTGTATTAATTGTAAAGTAAAGAGCGGTGGAGCACTGTTAGCATATAAGTGCTAGCACACATGCACGTCTTCAGGCTAGTTGCTAGGCTACTCACACTGCTAAAATAGCACGCGGTTGATTCGTTTGAATGAGCTAACCGCGTCATGTGCATCGCAGACTGAGTGTGTGTCTGTATATAATTATCAGCAGTATAACAGCTGCAGGAAGAGATCACAGCCTCGGGGAGCACTGCAGCCGAGATTTGAAAGATACCATTCTTTCAAGCATTGCCTTTATATTGAAAATGACAAAACAGAAGGAAGACGAGTCTGAAAATGGATGTGTTTCGAGTAGCATTACAGAGAGATTGCTCACATGAGAGTGACTCTAGCAGCTCTAGTACTCAGCGGAGCGAGAGAGAAGGCCTTGCTTGGTTATCATGGAAATGGTTGTAGGCTTCAAGGCAAATAGCCTGAGTAAACCCACATATTGCCTAATATATAGTGAAAGAAATGTATATATTTATATTTAGTCATTTAGCAGATGCTTTTATCCAAAGTGACTTACAAATGAGGACAATAGATGCAATCAAAATCGACAAAAGAGCAATGATATGCAAGTCTCAGTTAGCTTAACACAGTACACGTAGCAAGGTTTTTATTTTAAATTATAGGATAAATAAAAAGAAAACAGATCGAATAGAAAACTAATAGAGAAGCTAGTATTAGTTTTGAGTTTCATTTGTGAAAATGGGGTGAATTCCCCTCTTAGGTTACTCTTGTGGGAGGATTTCTTTTTTTATTTGAGTGGTGGAGGGGGGAATATTTTGACTTTTTCCCCCCAAAAAATATGTAATTATATGTTTGATCATGCTGTGTATTTTTGTTTTTACAATGGGGCAAGTAGTAAGTATACTACACCACCTGTCAAAATGATTGATGACAGGTGGGCGGGGCTTCCGGTATAGGGGCGGGACTTCCGGTATAAGGCGGGACTTCCGGTGTAGGCGGGACTTCCGGTATAAGGCGGGACTTCCGGTGTAGGCGGGACTTCCGGTGTAGGCGGGACTTCCTGTATAGGCGGGACTTCCTGTATAAGGCGGGACTTCCGGTGTAGGCGGGACTTCCGGTATAAGGCGGGACTTCCGGTGTAGGCGGGACTTCCGGTATAATCAATCATGTTATCATGACAGTAGGTTTTGATGTTTTTGACAGGTGGTTTTGATGGTTTTGATGTTATTGACAGTAGGTTTTGATGATTTTGACAGGTGGTTTTGATGGTTTTGATGTTTTGACAGCAGGTTTTGATGGTTTTGATGTTTTGACAGCAGGTTTTGATGTTTTTGATGATTTTGACAGTTGGTTTGATGGATGGTTTTGATGTTTTGACAGCAGGTTTTGATGTTTTGATGATTTTGACAGGAGGTTTTTTGTTTTTGAAGGCTGTATAATAAATGACAGAAGGTTTTGATGTTTTGATGATTTTGACAGGTGGTTTTGATGGTTTTGATGTTTTTGACAGCAGGTTTTGATGATTTTGACAGAAGGTTTTTGTTTTTGAAGGCTGTATTTTAAATCATGTTATACACACAGAAGGTTTTGTCCTTTGAAGACGCTGTTATCAGGAAATTCCCCTCCACCCACAGCGTATATAAATGGGTCAGTGTGTTCTACATCAATCAGAAAGAAAACATGAGCTACATGAGCATGGACTGTTTATCGTCGTCCCTAAATCCCCAGAGGCGGGGTGAGCAGCAGGAACGACGGACAGTCTGATGGCCAGTCTGACTATGGCATCGAGAAAACCTTTCGGTCCGCGTCCGTTTGACAAACTTTCTCCATGAACTTTCGGAATGGACTAAAGGTGAATTTATGATGAGCAGTAACCGTGTATTGGTGCAAATTTCATAAATCAACTCGAGTTGTTATACTCTACACCACCGACAACGCATGGCGAGTTTCAGCCGGGAAGGCGGCGTGTTGTATTTCCTGAAAAAAAGACTGGTCATTATTTTACAAATTTGTCTGGAAGGATCTGAACAGCGGCGAAGAGCCTTTGTACATTTCAGAGTGGGACGGGTAGACCCGAATGTCCGGTACCGGCGTGGTAGGTGACCACGCTAAAAAGAACCCAGATGATTCTGTCTACATATTCTGCTGTAAAGACAAGACAAAGCTCAACAAAAATCGGTCAGGGTCGTCCTGCCTAACGAGCATAACGATCTGTATGAAATGCAATTTTTGTTCAAGTGGCGCGATCTGGATCTGCTGGCGGTATTTTTCAATAATAAACAAGATGTTCAAATGGTGCGAGCTGCATGACGGCTACAACAAAATTAAAGTGCAGCTGTTCCACCCTGAGAGATGCGTGCGCAGCAGTACATACGCGCTATTCACTTCATTTACTACGGACATCCGGAAGCTCGCCGGTCAGACCCTCCCAGGCGTCGTTTATAAACCATGGCTGCAGTGCTACGACGTCCCGCCCCTTTACTACATTTGCAATAAAGTCAGTGACCAGACCCTCTCAAGCAGCATTTATAAACCATGGCTGAAGACGGCGCTTCATTACCCGCTCATGTGTGTAGCTGCGGCATCTCCTTCGCAGCATTCTCGACCCTCCTGGCGACAACGCAAGCGACCATTGCCTGACTTTCCCCTTGGACCATCGGACCTCCACAAAGATTGGGAATCGGACCTCCAAAACGACTGGGGTCCGCTAACATCGTCAACCCCTCCAAAGACTGGCTGGATAAATTGGGCTCAGACCTCGGATCACACAACCTGACTTACCTTCCCATCGCTAAAGCCGGTCTCGCCACTAAAGCCGGTCTCGGCGCTACAGACGGATGTTTCAGCGGCGTCGGATTCAAAATCATAAAAGCAGCGACCGTGGTGCTGCTGGAACATCTCATCGGCGATAAGCTGAAGGAAGACTGCGAGGTGTGCGATTGACCATCCTAGCCAGCTGCAACATTCCTGTCTGTTTGACCCTCCCAACTTCTACTTGACACACACTTTGACGAGCTGTCAGGCAAGCTGTTTAAGCCCTTTTTCATTCCATCATCGGTATTCTCCTAAACCGCTGTGGGTTAAAATCTCACCCCATCGTATCCAAGGGACAGTCGGGACTATTCTGCACGAATTAAAAGACGAACCATTCATAGTTGCCAAGCTAGAAGAAATCAGGCTGAAACTTCTGGACAAACCCTGCAAGGAAATAGTCTACGACGTCGTTGATCTCTGGCAAGGTCTTTCAATTGTGAATGGCGGTGACCAAGTCAGCTCCAGCATGGGTGTAGCCTCTAGCCTAAGGAGCTGTATGGAATTCATGTTTAAAGAGCATTACAGACGGCAGTTGACTGAGCTGCTGTATAAGATTATTGCGGACGCAGCCCACCCCGATATTCCAGTTGGCCACAACACTACGCGTCAGGCAAATCTCAAGAAAAATATGGTGTTAATAAGAGGACTGGCTAATTCATGGGACGATTTGGCGGATAAATGTGTTGATGGTACCGACCCCCTGATGTAATGATAAAGAGGTTCTAGATATGATGATTGAATCACAATGTCGATCGAAATCACCGATGTGTTGTGTACTTCTACCTATGTGGCGGATGTATGTACTGAGTTGATCTTGAATGAAAGCGATGATGATGAAATTCAAAAACATGCCGATATTCATGAGACCGTTGACAAAATTGTCGTAATGTATGTTGATTACATCCTAGACAAAACATGATGGCCTGCAGCGACTTTCTGTTCTGGTTAGACTATCATTGATGTCATTATTACTAACTATTTGCTACATTATTCTTTTTACTAACCATTCTTAGTTAGTGTGTTGTATTATATCCATTTTTACTTTACGTGTATCATTTTACTTAGATTGTATTAATACCATTTACTTAGATTTTGCATGCATCCTGTAACGTTTTTAATAAAAGATTGATTCAAACTACTTGTCGCGTTATTCTTTTGCATCGGTTGAAACGACAGCATGTCGGAGCTCATGAAAAGGCTTATTATACACCGTCCAACCCCGGCTCTCTAGGGGTAAAACGATTAAAAGACGCCGTCTTAAAAGATAGCGGCGTCCGTCTAGCGATAAAGAGGTTTCAGAATGGTTGGCTGGTGAGGATGCTTACATTACACAAAACAGCACCTATAAAATACAAACGAAATAGAGTGGTTGTATGCGGGATCGATACACAGTTCCAGGCCGATCTTGTCGACATGAGTGCCTACGCCAAGGATAATGACGGTCATAAATACCTACTGACATGCATAGATGTATTTAGCAAGTTCTCATGGGTTCGAGTTTTGAAGAATAAGAGCGGCATTGAGGTTACTAAAGCGTTCCAGTCTATACTCAAAGAGGGTCGTGTGCCTCAGAAATTGCAGACGGATCAGGGAAAGGAATTTTTTAACAAACATTTTCAAGATGTGATGAAAAAGCACGACATTAACCACTTCGCTACCGCTACGGATTTGAAAGCCAGTGTCGTGGAACGATTTAATAGAACATTAAAAAGCCGCATGTGGAGATTTTTATCGGCTACAAATTCCCGCCGATACATAGATGTTTTACAAGACATTATTCAAGGGTACAACACCAGTTATCACCGAGTATCAGAATGAGACCCGTGGGCGTCGACAAAGTAAATGAGGGTCAAGTGTTTCAAAACTTATGCGGCGATATAAAGAAGCAGAAGAAGACCGTATTTAATTTCAAAGTCGGCGGCGTCGTCAGGATTTCTAAAGTGAGAGGCCCGTTCGCCAAAGGTTATGAGCAGAACTACACGGAAGAATTTTTCACCGTATCTTCGTGTATTCCACATCAACCCCGGTCTACAGACTCAAGGATTATGATGGCGATGTCATCGAGGGGTTTTTATGAAGAAGAGCTGCAAAAATAATTGTGAGTAAAAACAAATCTTTTAAGGTGGAAAAGATTTTAGGTCAGAAAAACAAGGAAATCTACGCTTGTTTTAGTGAAATGGCTAGGATGGCCTTCAAAATTTAATAGTTATATAGATAAAAACTCTGCTGGACTTGCAATCTCCTTAAAACGCACCGTCGTTAACGGATGAGACCATACGAGCGAAGGACCGTCATGGAGGATCACGGGTTCTACGCCACGCTGCCGTGCAATGCGTCGCCGTCGGTTTATCCTGAAAATCGTATATCCAGCTATGCAACCAGGTTGGCTAAAGCTATAAACTTGAAAGGACAATGGGAAGTCGGACTCGAAATCGAATATCCTAGAAGTTGGTACAACTTTAATGAACGAAGATGGGCATTTCATCCTACATACGGCTCCGGAACCCCGGATAGCAATCCTCAAATATTGGTTTTTCTATAATTACAAAATTATACATAAGCGGAGGGTACTACGCAAACATTCGTCGATCCTCCGGCTATAAATCAACTCATCGCACCAGCGGCCGTATTGAATCATGACGAATTAAAACAAGGTGTATCTGACCGCGAAACCCAACATTTCAATGAGTTTCCGGGAAGACTGCCACTATTTTAGAATGACGCTAAAACCTCTCGGAGGTTTAAACTATCATAAAGAACCCGATTTTACCGCATAACGTCATCATGTACGCTCCTCATCAATGCGATATCAACGCAGGGTTCTACACAATGTATGTTTACACCGACATCATCCAATACCAAGCGGTCGGAGATTCTTACGTTCCCCTTTGAGATGCGTACATATAACGGGTAAAGGCAACAGCGGTCATTGCTAGATCGACAACCCCATTACGCATCGATCAGCAAGGATCACATCACCAGCATCGTCATAGAGTTGAAGGACGATCAAAACCACAAAGTACCATTTTCTTATGGGAAAGTCATCGTAAAACTACACTTTAAAACAAAAATATTTCTATTCTTTAAAATGGTTTATTATAGACCCGGAGAGCCCAATACCGCCGGACTATGTGAGCTATTACCAAAATCAGGCCGGCTGCGGTTTACCGGGTTATTCGGGATCGGGAGTTATGTACGGTGCGGGTTAGGAGGTCTATTCAGAGGGCTGTTCAGGATGGCCGTACCGTTGTTAAAGAGGATTTAGCTTACGAAACCACACCTAAAATCGGCAGCTAAAAATATAGTATCCGACGTCGTCTCAAACGTTTTGACGCGCTCGCATAGCGATAAAGCTCAAGACGGGTCCGGTCTGATGGTCATGGCACGTAAGAGAATGTCTAAACCGCCGGGTGTGAGGAGGCGTGGTCAACGGGCTGCGCCGAAGAAGAAGAAGAAGAAAACAGTGCGCGGATCAAACAAGCGCTCACTCGTACGCAGAAAGCGTAAGAGGTCTGTCAGTCGAAACGTGTCGATCAAGAGAGCCACAAAATCCATATTCTAACATGGCGCTACTGCATCGCATGTCGGGAGAATGCATCAAGTCCGAGCTGGACTTATTTTCGGTCCCGCTGACACAGACCGTTATTGAGAAAAACGGCTATTTAGAAGTATCCCCATTATCGGCCATATCGGGCTCTGCACCATTGGAATTTTTTATCGCAGGCAACGCGGCGATGATTATGTGGATCTCAATAACACGATGCTCTATCTACGGGTGAAAATCACGAGACCTAATGGGGAAGAGATTGCACACCCTGCGAAGGTGGGTCTAATCAACTACCCCGGAGCCACTATATTTTCACAAGTCGACGTGACCCTCGGCGATCGTCTGATTTCTCAGAGTTCGAGCACTTACCCTTATCGCTGTATCATCGAGAGTCTGATCAACTACGGTAAAGATACGTTGGAATCTGTCTTCAGCGCTGGATTGTTCCATAAAGACACGGCGGGTCACATGGATGTTCAAGACCCCGCAGGCCATAACGCAGGGTTGTTGAAGAGATCGGGTTACACCAGCGAAAGCAAGGAGGTGGAACTACTTGCCCCCATACACAGCGATATATTCTTCCAAGAGAAACTTATGATAAACGGGTTGATATCAAGATACGACTTATTCAAGCAAAAGATGAATTCTGTCTGATGAGGGCCGACGATGTGGCTTACAAATTAAATATAGTGTCCATCCCTATTTCTCAAGAAAGTTACTGTATCACCACCGGTGAGACTGGCTCACGCTCAGACGTTACTCTCGACAACGGCCAAGTACCCTGTCGATAGGGTCAGTCTAAAATCGTTCTCCATACCGGCCGGCTCGTGTTTCGAATCAGGAAAATCTGTTTTTAGGAACGCTACCAAAGTCTATCGTCATTGCCATGGTCGACAACGACGCATTCACCGGTTCCTACACAAAAAATCCATTCGCGTTCAAACATTACGATCTGGAATTCTTAGCCGTCTACGTCGACGGTCAACAATATCCCTCCAAGCCTCTACAACCTAATTTCGAAGCTGGTTCGGCAGTACGAGAATATTATCAGTTGGTGATGACGACCGGGAGACACCTTAAAGACCAACCGCTCTGTATTGGCAGGAATGATTTCCTGAACGGATACACACTTTACGCATTTAACCTCACGCCGGACGAAGAGTGCGGTCAGCACATTTCCCTCATCAAGTCCGGGAATATCAGAGTCGAAGCTCGTTTCAGAAAACCACTGCCGAATACCATTAATTTAATTGTTTACGCAGTATTTGACAGCATCATTGAATTGTCTAACCGCCAGGTACTGATAGACTACTATTGAGATGAACACACTGCAACTCACCGCCATCATGGATAAAATTACATGCAGGACTCATTTTCTCGGCGTTCTACCGAGCGATCAACTACCCAAAAAACCCATAAGGATCTTACCGTCGGCCTGTATCATTAACACTCACCCTGCTAGGCTACCAGGTGAGCACTGGATCGCCGTTTATTTAACCCAAGACGGGCCCACGTGTTTTTTCGACAGCTCGCAATCCGCCCAACAGCCATCGCTTTCCAACCACCATCAATAACTTTCTAGCAGCCAACGACGCCGACGTATTATATTCCGACAGACGAGTCCAGGATTATTCATCGGATACCTGCGGTCAGCACTGTGTGTTTTTTCTATATCATTTAGCCAGAGGATACGACTATAACCATGTGATGAAACTATACACGATGATTATATTAAAAATGATAAAATGGTGTCCCTATTTGTGAAGAGATTAAGACCGTATGTTTGTAATGATAAAATGTTTTCCTCGTTCACTGTGTGCAGACATGTCTGACATATAAATAAAAATCTTAAAACCATTATATTTTTAATCGTCTTTTTATTGAATCATAAGATACATATTAATGTACACACACACACACACACACACACACACACACACACACACACACATGAAAGGATTCGTTAAAATTCCAACCATTGTCTTGGATCGATAGTCGGGGATTTAAACACAGAGTCTTCGGACTCTGGAAACACGGAGCGTGAATGTCTTCGTGCTCTTTTAGAAGGTCTGACACGGGGCGGGGTGTCGGGTTTACTCTTTAGAGATTTAATTGTGCTCCTGACCTGTTGATTCGGCACTGTAGAAAAAGGGATGTTTAATTCGGCAAAGGCACGTAGAAACTCTGACCATCCTACAGGTCTCCGGTTATCACGAACCTTTTGCGGGGCCGTGATATTTTTTAACAAATCGACCATGTGTGAGCCTTGTATGGCTTTACCCCTGAACACAAACTCCCCCGATTCGTTCCACGCGCTTAGTCCTTTAGCTTTAGACATCTTGTCTAATATGTATCTGCTGTTTTCACACTTCTCGAAGGTACATTCTTCAGAACTTCATCCACCACATGCTCCTCAGCACCGTCTGCCTTCGACGCTAGCCACGGTCGGTACTTCATCTTTATGAGTGGGGTCGGTAACGACTGCGTTAAAACACCGCCTCGCGATCGCCTTGTTTAACGATGGTCAAAACCTGCTCAGGGTATTTGTGTAAAGTCTTGCTTTTTCGCAGGGTTCAAATCAGTGCGGAGTAAAATATTTCTCATGGCGACGTCCAAATCGTTTTCCACACTCTGTTGAATAGTCTCGCGAACATTTTCAGTTCTCGCCTTATCCAGTTGATGCTGCGGGACTAAATACATCTTCTCGGCGTACTCCATCCTATCTGTTTGCTATCAAGCTCGAAGAAAGGGTACGGCGCTCAGGAGCGGTAAAAGGAATCCACCCTTCTGGTTGAAGACTCGTTTCTTTGCCGCTATGCCGATTTTTTATCGGCTACAAATTTAATTTCGCTTTTCTCTTTTCAGTTTTCGGTACTGTTGCGGATTGACCGGAATAATCCCGTAGAGGATGTTAAGCGCCACTTCACACAGCGATAAAATGAATTCGTCGGACGCCGATTGTAAAATAAGACGCCGTTGTTTAGGAGATGCTTTATGTAGCAGTTTTAACACCGGCAGATGTTTACAAAGTCTGGCGGACATGGTGATTTGATCACGTTCTTCTTCTTTTTCGGGATATAAACCACTTGACGGTCGGAAAGCAATCCTGTTCTGAGACGGTACTGCTCGGGAGTTTTGCTTTATAGTCTATCATTATGTAGCCGAAAGGTTGGTTGACGCATCGTGGTAACACTCCATAAAGTATTTTGTGTTTCCGGGTACATTTGGCGTCCTAGCATCGCTACTTGATTGGACGTCCGAGGATTTTTAAACAGAATCATATAATTGGCGTTTAAGCTGATGGTTCGCTGGATTTACCCTGTACAAATAAATTTTGCACTATATAAATAGCGCTAAGATTGCGGTGATGGACGTACTGCGTAAACACCCTTTGAAGCTCAGAATTTGCGCTGGCTTGCTGCATCAAATCATCCACGATGAGAAGATTTGGTTTAGTGACGGGTAGCAAATCATCATCATTCAGACTCTCTGGTATTCCTTGCACAAATTTAATGTCGTACAATTTAAGCACATCATCCAAAGGCTGCCAACAATCATACAACCAAACAATGTTTTCAATTTTCTTGAAATTAAATTCAAACCTTTTTCCAACAAAAGTTTCACAAAATAAGACTTTCCAGAATTGGACGGTCCGCTTATAACACAACTAAATGGATGTTGTAGTCTGAAATCAAAATCGGAAACATCCATCGACCCTCTGTGCATCATCATCATCTGATCAGTAGCCATAAGGAAGCGTGGTGAAATCGGGCAAAAGTCTGCGTTTATTATACACCACCTTAAACCTTTTAACGACTGATTTGTTGTGCAACGTGAGAGTCTTTTATCCCTCACAATGTTTTCTGTGTGAGCCAGGATGTATTTGGTACTATCATGCGACGTCACATAACTGTCAACCAGACCAATCAGGGTTTCCAGGCGGATGGCTTGGGAATTTTAGCATTCAGCGTTATCCCCTTAGCTTTCATACACACTTTCCCTTTGGACGCCTGGAAACCATACGATTTAGGGTCGCTAGCGCAAAACTCTGTAATAAAATCCCCATCGCTCTATTTTCGTCAGCTCCCCAAATGATCACCCAGAGGCGGCTCCCAGTCGCCGCCCTAGACACAAACACGACGCTGTCTGTGTCCGAGTAAAGAAGACGGTCACCGAGTCTGTCCATCAATTCGCATACAATTCCAGTCGGGCGTGTGCTGTGGTGAACGCACCAATAAACACGTTAACGCCGCGACCCTTACAAACATCCTCTTTGTTGGGTTTATGCTGGACGAGCCACGTCGTCTGAGACGAATGAGAAATACGACAAGGTGTCGGTATTACCGAAAACGATTCTGGTGAAATCTTCGGGCTCGCTCACCAGAGTCGTTTGAGGTAAGTTTGGTCTTAAAGAGAACCTACCCCACAAGCTGTTCAAAATAAGTTTGGTGATCGCTCTCTGGGCAGCGTTGTGCTTGATCTTTTCGGGGTCGAGTTGAATCCCCTCTTTTTCGAAATATTCGCGAATGTAAGTTTCTCTCTCAGCGTCCGTGACAACATTCGACGGGTAACCCGACGCTTGTTGTTTCAACCGCAAAAACGTTTTGACGTATTCGACAAACAACGTGTCTGACTGTTGTGGAAAATGCCAAACCTCGTCAATCTTGGCTACCACATAACCCTTCTCGATGGCTTTTAAAAGCTCAATGGATACCCAGGAGCCAGAGAGTGATCTTTCCTCATCCGTGTGGGTACAGCTCGTGGTCTGGTTTTGATCGTGAGCGCAGGTTCGCATAACGGAAACATGAGTTTTCCTTGGCATCTGTAAGGGAGAACAGGATGCAGTAATTTGCGGGAGGTACACGGTCGCTTTGATAAGCCCGTAATAATTTTCAATCGGTTCAAAATTGTTGAAAATGATTTCTGGATGTTCAATCGGGTAGCTTTTCCTAGCCTGGCAGAAGTGGTAGAGGCTGGTGAAATCGAGATACCTTATTTTCTCATCTCCGCTCACTTTGTGATAGAGTTTATAAGCATTAGTGCGCCCGCCAAACAGGGTGTCTCGAGGGTTCAGTCTCTCTGGGGCGGAATAACCGGTCATAAATTCTATCACAGAGGGATCGGTCTTTTTCATGTCGTTCCATTCACATTCCCAAAGAACCTCGATTTGCAAACCGTACGCGTTCTGCAGAATTTCGATCTTATCGTCAAACTGTCTCCTGAGAACCCCATAGGGTACTCCCGACAAGGGGTGAGACTCATGAGGTTCAAAGCGGCAGCAGTGCCCGTGGAAGATGCACCCTGCGTATTCTAAGCCCGTGCCGCACACCGTCCTGCTGGTAGTAGCCGTCTAAAAGTACTTACCGATCGATGCCGCCGTGGTTTTACGGCGTGGTGAACGTCACGTTTGAGTCTTTTGACATACTCGAGCCATTCGATCGAGCCGCGAGTAGGACTTATTCTGATCGATATGCGCTTTGTTATGCGTGAGAGCGGCGTGTTTCTGCCGAGATAATGTGTTTTAAAGACCCCCATCGAGCAGCGGCGGCGTCGCGAAGCCAAAGGGTCAAGTCCGGCGCATTGCATGAATGCCTCCCGGTATTTCATGCAACCTTCACGTAATAAGACGGCGTCGTTAACGCCGTCGCGTACAGTTCTTTCCTGAAGTCAAAGCACTTGCCCTCAACTGTGCTGTACCACGCATCAAACTTTTCACGGTCTTTATCCGACATGTTATCGTAGTTGTAGAACTTTTGTCGGGTATGGTCCGAAATAGTTCTCGTTTTCCACCCTGTTGAAAAGATGGGGAAGTAGCCTTTTTCAGTCGTCGTTAAGTCTAACGCTACGGGCATTTTGGCAAGGGCCATTGGAAAAAATGAGTAACTATTGATGTATCGTTGGCCAAACGATTCGTCGTACATGAAAATTATTTTACATCCTTGCATTATGACCTCAATAGCAATCCCGGCTTTGCAAAAATACTCGAGAATCAGAAAGGCGTCGAATCTGGGCGTAATGAGCTATGAAACAGTAGCCATTATATCGGGGGTGTCTGAAGCGGTTGATTAGCTTAGCGATGCAGTCGGTACCCTCAGCCGTAAATTTCTTCCCTTTGAATGTGATTTGCGCAAACAAAATTAGCCACGTGTCTACCGTTTTCGTAACGCGTTTCAAAATCGTGAAGATGTATTTCTCGCATGGCTCCTTAGGCTCTAGGGGCTGTATGAAGCATTGGTGTGATCCCTGGCCCGTCAGACGTTCTCGACAATGGACGCATTTGTCCGGGGCACATATGTGTTTTGTTTTCTTGTCACCCGCTTTAACGTAGTAACGCCAGCCGCATAGTTTGCAGTATTTGATAATATCACAGGAGGGGGATTCTTGACCGGGAGGGTTCTTTTATGCATTTCAAGCAATAGCTCGATTTACAGTAACGCAAACAATCGGGCAATGTATGGTTCTTTAGGGAACCTGTGACATTCGGCGTCAAAACAGACATTGCAGGCTTGCTTACATCGATGGTCTCTGCGGTTGGTGTAACTTTTGTAACAAAATTGACAGACGTATGGCGAACCTAAGAACCCGGTCAGATTCATTATCATGTAGTAATGATCATCATGTAGATAGAGGAACACCGTTTTAGGGTGGAGTTCGTCACAATTTTGTACGTTTCTAAGACCATGGCATTCGATCTGTGAAATACAACGATTTTAATGCCTAGTGCTCGCTCAAACGGTTATGTCGCTAAGAGCGATTCGGTCTTGAATTGAGAAGCCGACGCTGTTTTGGATGGTGACAGCCAGTTTTTCTAACTCACTCGGGTAGTTGAGGGTTAAGAAAACGAGCGAGACAAATAGAGAAACACAATTGATTTGACAAATTTATGGGACAGAACAAATTCGTCTTTTTTTTTTGGATTACCTGATCAACGGCCAGATCTGTAAGTTTACGTCGTCGACCACCTCCTTGTCTGTTCATGGCTACGGCAGCGTCGATCTCGACAGCGTCGTCCGATAATAACTGCTCGTTGCTCTGTAAAACTCTTTCAAATTGATCCATAAGCGAATCCACGTCATAATCATTACCGGGTGTGAGAACACCGCTGATAGGTGTTTGTAGAGTGGGTGCCGACATGGTCATATTGATCACGGGGGCATCGTGGCCGATTTCTCTAGCGAAGGCGACGATCTCGCTCAACATGCCATGTAAGGAAGTGTGATAAGAGGCCAAATCTGTAGAGTTAATCTCTCTCAGATTCATGCTCCTTCTCAACGACACGCTGTTGAACCGAGGTCGCGGTAAAACGTGATATCCGTTAACGAACCCACCTTCTCGAATCAGCGCATCAATTTCCGTACGGCTTAATTGACTCTGTTTATTAGGCTCAGTCTCACGTAAAGCATCAACATTACCTGATGTGGGTCTCGTGTTGCTGGTCGATGGCTGTGAAGTATCATCACCGTCATGGTGCTCTGTGTCGTCGCAGTCAGGATCGGTGTCGGTACATGCTGGGAGTTGATTATTTAAAACACCACCATATTGTACAACAGGATTGTTGTCTCGCTTAGCACATGATCGTACAAATTAATATTTGGATTTACAGCTAATTCAAAAGATCCAAATTAGTGGGGATTGCGAAGATTCTAGATTAAACAAATACTGTTCTAAAGAATCCGGAAGCATTAAAAGCTCGTCCGCAGCAAACTTAGCATTTCAATCTCGTCCGGTGACAGTTCTGTGTCGTCGTCTGCAAAAGCTTTTGACCCATCCATTTTAGATTTCAGACCAAAACATGAAATATTACAAAATCATAGAGTATAGAAAGTATGCAAAATCATAGAGTATATGGAATATAAAAATCAAAGCATAGATGGAATATAAAAATCAAAGCATAGATGGAATATAAAAATCAATACATGATAGGTGAAGAAAAAACAACTACAACCATAAAAGTTTAATGGAATACATCTATATTGAATTTACTCCTCTGTACCATCAATGATGACGAGAATAAGATGATGAAACATGAGTACCAATTCGCGATGGAATTCAGTTACCCTACGATCGCTTCTATTAAATTCCTGATCCAGGGTTGATCTCATGGTCTGGATACGACGAAATGTTTGATCGACCGCATTTTGAATGAAGCGATCCTGTGTGTCCAATCGTACGTGTCTCGAGGTGAGAGGCGCGAGCCTCGCGCCTAATGTGTCTAATGCGCGACGGGTTTCATGCGTGCTTCACGCAACTCACTACGCAGCGCAGTCAAATTGCTGTTTATATCAACCTGTACGCCACGCAGCTCAATGTATTTGTTGTTTATATCAATCTGTGCGTCGTGAAACTCTTGACCTAATGTCTCTATTGAATTATTGGGCCTAGTATCGGTGAGTGGCTCGTCACCCGAGTGAGACACCGCCGCACTTCTTCAACTTCAATGTCTTCTTCCGCGGTGAGTAAAAGGATATGATGTTTGACCCGCCTTTGTGCTTGTCCAAGTGATGCGTTGAGGCGTATTCCAACTCGTTATGTGGTCAGGGCTATAACCCGAACCTGCTGTGTAGAAATATAACACAAAAATCTTAATGGTATGATTCAATTTGAGTTTAAATAATGTAGATAGTCTTACCGTAAAGAAATACGCTGTCAAGACTCGTCGCAGGACTGCTCGGCGGCGTCGGACAAAGAGTTTTCCTGTCAGGACTGGTTTCAGGACTGATCGCCGGGGTAAAACGAACCGGTTTTCTCTCAGGACAGGCCGGTGAGGTAGAACGATCCGTTTTTCTAGTCTTCTTTCTCAAAGGTTCGCTGCTTGGTCCGGCGGTCTGGTCTAAAGCCGAGCCGGTAGGAACTATTTGATCCACAGAGTGCGTTGGAGTGGGGTCAGGTACGTCACGTCTATCTGCTACGACGACGGTGTGTCACTGACTTTATGGCAAATGTAGTAAAGGGGCGGGGACGTCGTAGCACTGCAGCCATGGTTTATAAACGACGCCTGGGAGGGTCTGACCGGCGAGCTTCCGGATGTCCGTAGTAAATGGGGGCGGAATAGCGCGCGTATGTACTGCTGCGCACGCATCTCTCAGGGTGGAACAGCTGCACTTTAATTTTGTTGTAGCCGTCATGCAGCTCGCACCATTTGAACATCTTGTTTATTATTGAAAAATACCGCCAGCAGATCCAGATCGCGCCACTTGAACAAAAATTGCATTTCATACAGATCGTTATGCTCGTTAGGCAGGACGACCCCTGACCGATTTTTGTTGAGCTTTGTCTTGTCTTTACAGCAGAATATGTAGACAGAATCATCTGGGTTCTTTTAGCGTGGTCACCTACCACGCGGTACCGGACATTCGGGTCTACCCGTCCCACTCTGAAATGTACAAAGGCTCTTCGCCGCTGTTCAGATCCTTCCAGACAAATTTGTAAAATAATGACCAGTCTTTTCAGGAAATACAACACACGTCTTCCCGGGCTGAAACTCGCCTCGTTGTCGGTGGTGTAGAGTATAACAACTCGAGTTGATTTATGAAATTTGTACCGAATACACGGTTACTGCTCATCATAAATTCACCTTTAGTCCATTCCGAAAGTTCATGGAGAAAGTTTGTCAAACGGACGTGACCGAAAGGTTTTCTCGGTGCCATAGTCAGACTGGCCATCAGACTGTCCGTCGTTCTGCTGCTCACCCCCGCCTCTGGGGATTTAGGGGACGATAAACAGTCCATGCTCATGTAGCTCATGTTTTCTCTTTCTGATTGATGTAGAACACACTGACCCATTTATATACGCTGTGGGTGGGAGGGGAATTTCCTGATAACAGCGTCTTCAAAGGACAAAACCTTCTGTGTGTATAACATGATTTAAAATACAGCCTTCAAAAACAAAAACCTTCTGTCAAAATCATCAAAACCTGCTGTCAAAAACATCAAAACCATCAAAACCACCTGTCAAAATCATCAAAAACATCAAAACCTTCTGTCATTTATTATACAGCCTTCAAAAACAAAAACCTCCTGTCAAAATCATCAAAACCTGCTGTCAAAACATCAAAACCATCAAAACCAACTGTCAAAATCATCAAAACATCAAAACCTGCTGTCAAAACATCAAAACCATCAAAACCTGCTGTCAAAACATCAAAACCATCAAAACCACCTGTCAAAATCATCAAAACCTACTGTCAATAACATCAAAACCATCAAAACCACCTGTCAAAACATCAAAACCTACTGTCATGATAACATGATTGATTATACCGGAAGTCCGCCACACCGAAGTCCCGCCTATACCGGAAGTCCGCCGAAGTCCCGCCTTATACAGGAAGTCCCGCCTATACAGGAAGTCCCGCCTACACCGGAAGTCCCGCCTACACCGGAAGTCCGCCTTATACCGGAAGTCCCGCCTACACCGGAAGTCCCGCCTTATACCGAAGTCCCGCCCCTATACCGGAAGCCCCGCCCACCTGTCATCAATCATTTTGACAGGTGGTGTAGTATACTTACTACTGGGGCAATTGTTGAGAGTGCACACCGGAGAGCGCACGAGTGCTGAATAGTTTAAATACTGGCAAACTTCAAAAAGAAATGCAAATTATAAACTTTAGTGATGATGCATGTAAACTGTGATAATTCCTGTGTCAGTCGTGCAGTGTGCAGCTCGTTTATAGCGCAGACGCGATGTGGTGATATGAAGCCATTTGCGCATTAAGAGAGGGAAAGACAAAGAGCTCGCGGAGAACTCATGCTGTTTATAAAATTACACCTCACAGAAAGTTTTCAAATTATTTTAGAAGTTATTTAATAAAGAACTATGAATTGTACCTCACCTTCAGCATTATAATTATTTTACACTCGAGTTTGAGACCGTGCCGCTGCATGTCGTGCCAAACCTCTGACGGAAGACAGCTTGAGATCGGTTTATGAGAACAGCATCTAATTCACCATTAACACAGAAGTATGGAGATAAAACAACGCACGTATCGATAACAGTATTGTTTGTCTTCAAGCTTATCGCTAGTCCGGTATTGACCCAATTATGCACCGGTCCAAAAAAATGGGTTCTCAATTCTCATCTGTAAAAATCGCGTTCCGCGTGGGTTGCGTGGTGCCTAAACACGCTACTGCTTCCGCTTGAGGATGCCCCACATGTGCTCAATAGGGTTCAGGTCTGGAGACATACTTGGCCACTCCATCACCTTCACCTTCAGCAGCAAGGCAGTTGGCATCTTGGCGGTGTGTTTGGGGTGGTTGTTATGTTGGAAAACAGTTTCTGAAGGGAGGGGATCATGCTCTGCTTCAGAATAATAATAATGATAATGATAATAATGGTGGTGGTTGAGGAGAGACCCCCCCACATGATTGTAAAGCGCTTTGGGTGTACAACAATACACAAAAAGCGCTATATAAATGCATCATTCATTCATTCATTCATTCATTCAATACATTTTATTTATAGGCGCCTTTCAAGACACTCAAGGACACCGTACAGTAAATACAAAACATAAAACACAAGCATTATAACATCTAACACATTAAACAAGCAAATCATTAAAAGCTATTCTAAACAAATACGTTTTTATCTGAGCTTTAAAATGGTAAATTGAGTCCAGCTGGCGAATGTGCAAAGGTAAAAAGCTCCATAACTTCGGCGCTGCACAACTAAAAGCCATACCACCAAAGGAACGCAACAGACAATAAGTCTGCAGAAGATGATCTCAAAGAGTATACAAATGAAGAAGATCTGAGAGATAATGAGGTGCCAGATTATGAAGAGCTTTGTATGTTAGAAGTAAATTTTTTAAGTGAACACGATAATGAACAGGAAGCCAATGCAGCTGAAAAAGAATTGGAGATATATGGTCAAAAGTACGTGAGTTAATAACTATCCTAGCTGCTGAATTCTAGAATGTCACAGTACATGTTGAAACCCATGTTTCCCTCAATGAACCGCAGCTCCTCAGCACCAGCTGTAGTCATGCAGCCCCAGACCATGATGCTACCACCACCACCATGCTGGACTGTAGGCAAGGCACAATTTATCTTGGTACTCCTCACCAGAGCATTGCCACACATGCTGGACACCATCTGAGCCAAACAAGTCTACCTTAGACCCATCAGACCTCAGGACATGGTTCCAGTAATTCATGCTCTTGGCCAGGTTCAGAAGATGATTTCTTCTGGGACGACAGCCATGCAAACCGACTTGTTGCAGTGTGTGGCGTACGGTCTGAGCACAGACAAGCTGACCTTCTGCTTCTGCAACCTCTAAAGCAATGCTGGCACACTCATGCGTCTGTTTTTTGAAGCCAGCTTCTGCACCTGATGCACAGCACAAGGACTCAACATCTTTAATCGACCCTTGCAAGGCCTGCTCCAAGTGAAACCCGTCTTGGGAAACCTCTGTATGACCCTGGCCACTGTACTGTAACTCAGTTCTAGGCTGCTACCGAACTTCTTATAGCCTCGGCCATCGTTGTGTAGAGCAACAAGTCTAATTCTCAAATCCTCAAATAAATCCTTATTTGCCATGAGGTGCCATGTTGAACATCCAAGGGTCAGTATTGTACTCAAATAACCAAATTTGAACTGCTCTAAAGCCGGGCTCACACTGTGCGATTTTTAAAAGTCCTTTAGATTGTACTTGTCAGACTGTACGAACATGATGATCATGTCACACTGAGGGATCTCAGTTGTTATTAATGTCAGACTGTACGACAGACAAGACGAGTTAAAAACGGGTGTGCGCAAGAAAACGTGTCCGGAGTTTTACATTATCAACACATACACGTCCAGTGACTGCGAACTGCATTGCCAATGTGTTAGCTATCATGAAAAGTATATATACAGTGTATTTAAGAAGAATAGTGTATGCAGCTCTACACACCCACATGAAAACAGCGGCGCAACCAGTGTTTAGATAGAAAAGGCAACATATCAGATGAATTCTGGGAGCGCCGGAGATTATGTCTGATAGAATAATTATATAGCATTAATTCTGCTCATAGCTCGTCTTGAAAAACAGACACAGTTTGACATTCATCGTAGGGGTAGTCACACTGCAGGACTCGGCGCCAAATCTTCTGAATTTGATCATAACAGCCATTAATCGGCTGTCGGTGAACATGTCAAACCAGCGATCAAAGACGACAGATTTTAGCCGAGGATTATAGGAATCTTTTAGGATTTTCTAAATTTGTCTCAGACGACCAAATCGTGGCCAAAATCGCACAGTACGAGCCGGGCTTAACAACACGAGATACACAAATCTGTATGGTCATGTCAAGCAGACAAAACATGAACGTGATGAACAGAACATGTGGCTTTGCATGCTTAACGAGGTATAGCTGTTTCACTTAGGGTGTATTTACTTTTGTTTCCAGTTTTTTTGTCAATAATGGCTGTATGTTGAGTTATTTTCAGAGGACAGTACATCTTTACTGCTTTACAAGTTGCACATTGACTACTCTAAAATATATCCAAGTTTCATTTCTATAGTATAATTGTCCCTTGAAAAGATATACTAAATTGATTGCCAAAATGTGAGGGGTGTACTCATTTTTGTGAGATACTGTGTATATATATATATATATGCATACATACAATAAAAATCAAATTATTTTAAATACAATACTTTTATTTATTTGTATTTATTTATTTATTTGAAGTGTCATAATTTTCAAACCTAAAATAAATAAAGTGAAACACTGAACCCGTGTAGTGAAGTACTTTGATACATTAATGATGAAATATAATAATCCATTATAATGACTAATAATTACCCAATGTTTTAGACCCAATGCCGTCTCACAACAGGCACGGAGTAGCAAATAAGCACTCGCTTTAAGTGAAATGAAGTTTACAGAGATTGACTTTCTCTGTCATTTTTAATTTCATTCATGCAAGTGAGCATGTGACTAAATTGTTTTTAATTTCTTTCCCAATTATAGTCAACTTTATTATGCATTTTATGGAATATTTGGTAAACGTGCGCAGAAAGGCATTATTGTAGCACACCTACTCATCATGTTTTATAGGCCTGCGTTAATTTAATTGTGTGATCCTGCTCGATTTAATGAGACTTGTCTGCTTTAGATGATATGCTAATCTGTAATAAACCAAAATTATGCTTTCGATTCAATCCAAGTCCAAAAATACATTTTGAGCCAGTGAATGTAAATCCTGGTTTATGTTTGTCACTATTCACATATAGTGCACATTTTCTCTCCATTAAAAATATTCCTTCAAGCATATTTTGTCAAATAATAATGAATCGTGCCAAAAATAATTGACTCTTATACATTTCATGAATAAATATGAAGTATGTGTTAACAGACCTAACACTACTCCGCTGATGAAAGAGCTATTTGTTTGTTCAGTTATGAATCATAATGTAACACAAGAGCTATTCTAGTGCTAAAAGACACCAGTGTTCACTTGGAAACCATGATTCTGGCTGTGCCACTGATTCATATTTTAGGGTTTCTTGTGCTAATTATTAAGGTGAAAATGTTGGCAACACTCTATACCAAATACAAATATTTAATGTGGAGGTTTAAATGAAAAAAACATTGCATTTCGCTTGGTGTATTACAAAAATATTGATATTGTTGGCACAAAATATGTTTAAAAAATAAATGGTGAAAGTTTAAGAAGAATCCAGCATACCGCCGCCGGCTGGACACCTAGTGGTGACAGGGTAAAGTTGTCAGACACAAAAACTCAACAAAAAAAAGGTTGAACATGTCATATATCCACGGAAAGCTGAGATTCTTGTGATTTCAACTGTGTAAACCATTTTAAGATACTATAAACACAGCAAGTACAATCAGTGTCTTTATCAGACCACTTTTTGTTGACATAATGCAGACATGCATGATAGTGCAGACATACGTAGGAATAACACAGTAGGGATGCAATATAACACCAATATAAGAAAAAAACCACAAATTAAATAATGTACTGTGTACAGAAATAGAAATATAGGAAGAAAAATTATTTAGATTATAAATTATAAATATATATGTAATTTTAAAAGTGTACACATTTTGGATTCTATTAATAAGTGTCACTATAATGTGTTTATGCTTCAGTTACTATGTGTCAGCAATTATTGACAGTGAATCTGGATGAGAAACTGAATAGCTCTAAGTGTAACCTTTCATTAGAGCCCAAAATGATGACTGTACATTAAAGCATTCAAGAATTACAGCATTGTATGTGTCGTTGTTACAAAGCGTCGTTTGGAGTCTCCCAAGTGTACATTTTTTGGAAGCGTCTAGACATAAAATTAGATAAACATGTGTAAAACACTAATATATCGTTTATCAAATGGGAGATTTGGCTTGGTAAGGCTTCATTCTGTGATCCCAATGTATTTTCCAGTTCATACCTCCCAGCTATAGTCATCTGCAGGCTTCTATTTACACAAAAAATGCAGGCGGAATTATTTTTTTAGTGTATTCAAAGTGCTATTACTCAATATCAGTAAGACTTACAGTGATTCTGACTGTTGAGAAACAAACCTCAGAGTGTCACCTTTCAAAGGAGACCAACACCATGCATATCATCCAAATGGCCCAAGAACAGCATGCAATTTACTTTGGGTATGCCTTGGTTTTTGGCCAATTTTACAGGAATCGTAAAGGGTTAAAAAAGAGCCGTTTGAAAAAATCATTGTTTAAAGTGTTTGTGTTTGCTGCATGACATTACGTGTGTAAAACAGGCTTCTGTGCTCTCTCAGGTCGGTGTGTGTAGTTGAGCTCAGACATGCCTCTGGTGAAGAGGACCATCGAACCCAAGCACCTGTGCCGGGGCGCTCTGCCCGGCGGCGTGACCAACGAGCTGGAGTGTGTCACGAACAGCACACTGGCGGCCATCATCAAACAGCTGGGAGGACTCAGTAGGTTCAGTTCTTCTCTGGCATTGCTGGCTCGCTCTATCCGTCATTACCCTGGGTTCGATACGAGACGTTAGACAGTCAGCTGTGTTTTAGCTTTGAGTCATGATTTTATAGTACAGTATTTTTCAACATGGCTTTTTCACGAGCGAAATGCAGTACGCGAAGACAAACAGCTGGTTTATGACACGTTGCGTGTGATGCTCCTTGTTTTTAAGTCTCTTGGGAGGCTAATTAAATTAATTTAAATAAATGCAACTCATTATAACTCAGATAATTAGGGCTGTCGGTTTAACGTGTTAATTTAATTAATTAGTGACAAATTTTTAACAATTGTCAACGTTATAAAGACAATTTAATTACTTTAAAAAAGTTAAATAAATAAATGAATACAGAAAATTGTGCACAATAATAAGCAATAAGCAACATTATTATGTCACCATAACTCATCAAAATAATGTTTGCAACTTTTTATTCTTGATATATTTTATAAATAGCCCACCCTAACATACGAATCATTTTGATAATAATATTTTTTCTTTTTAAAGTTTTTGTTGATATGTGAGGAATCGTATATTAAGATGAAAGGGTTTAATGGAACGTGAAAGGAAACTTTTCTTATATATTTATTAATTTTTTGCATTTAAAAAAAATAAAAAGTGGTTGCTACCATCTCAGCATTTTATTATTATTTTAATATGCAGCAGATGAATTCAAGTTTTGAGTTTTTTACTCTTTGAAATATTTTTCAATAGAATAGACTATAAAAAGTTATTTTCCAAAGTTGTGAATAAAACAAAGACTGGAGTACATTTTACAAGCAAACACTATTTCATGTTTTTCTACTTCAAAATTTGATGTGTTGCTTGATGTTTCTTTGTAATTATTTTTAGAAATTTACTAGCAATTTCTGATTTTCAACAACAACAAAATGTCAGTGTAAAGAATAATCAGCCTTTTTCATGGGGTCTGTAATTAAAAATGTGTTGATTTTGTTGATGAATGTCAGTGTAAAGAATAATCTTTTTCATGGGGTCTGTAATTAAAAATGTGTTGATTTTGTTGATGAATGTCAGTGTAAAGAATAATCTTTTTCATGTGGTGATTTTGTTGATGAATGTCAGTGTAAAGAATAATCTTTTTCATGGGGTCTATAATTAAAAATGTGTTGATTTTGTTGATGGATGTCAGTGTAAAGAATAATCTTTTTCATGTGGTGATTTTGTTGATGAATGTCAGTGTAAAGAATAATCTTTTTCATGGGGTCTATAATTTAAAATGTGTTGATTTTGTTGATGAATGTCAGTGTAAAGAAGAATCTTTTTCATGTGGTGATTTTGTAGATGAAATCTATTTGAACGGTCAGTTCTGTGTTCATTGACTCAGGTCGACATGCGGAAGACATCTTCGGGGAGCTGTTTAACGAGGCCAGCATCTTCTACATGCGCATGAACAGTTTGCAGGAGCGCGTGGACCTGCTGGCGGTGAAGGTCACACAACTGGACTCTACAGTGGAGGAGGGTGCGTAAGAATGAATGTGCATTAACACATACTGACCTGATCTTCTGTGAAAGACTCCAGGATACAGCCACAGGTACTCGGTGTAATGCAGAAGTCTAGGGCCCGAAGAAATCCACTGGATTTTACACAAAATTCTATTTGAATGTTTTTGATATTTAATGTTTTTAATGGTTAAATTAATTTTGGTGGTCTAATTAATTGAAATCGTGGAACTTATACAATTGAACAACAATACAATGTAACAAAAAGTAACATTTTTAGGACCCTATAAAATAAGTTTTACTCTTTTTCTAATTATATTTTACATTTACAGAATGTGGTGTTTTCCATTAAAAAAAATCTGTATTCCATTTATTGGTTTAATTAAAATGTAATAATCAATTAAAATGCATGTCTAATTTTTCAGATTCATAAAAATAAACATATTCATTAATTAATTTAATAATAGGGCCCTATGATTACCCCCCCCCCCAGATATTATGTGTTGTGTATTTCAATTTTTCTGGTAAACAAATGAAGGCACACATTAAATTAAAATAATAAAAACCTTGCATTTTTGGCAAATAAAGTGCTGCACAACAGAGGTGTATTGTTCAAATTAAAACATGCAGGAAAAAAGTTTTTATTCTTAAAAATACTAATATTTCCTTATTATTATTATTATTATTATAGCATTAAGATGCGTATTCTATTGTACAGTAGTAATATATGTCTGTCATGATTTGTTGAAGTTAGACAGAACTCTTATTTTGACAGGTTGCCTGTACGCTTCTCTGTGTATGATATATGAAGATAGTTTCTCATATGAAATGGTGAAAGGCTCATGCAGTGATTCAGAGCAGTCTGAATAATAACCAGAGCTGAGCAGATGAGCACAGATGAGGCAGCTGCAGTAATTAACACTGATGACAGACACTAGCTGAGTTATTTAAGAGCACACTGGACGAGTTCGGTTGACGAGGGAACATAATTAATAGAGCGGTTTCTTGAAGTCCGTATGGGAAGTTCATATTTACGTAAATGCTGTATGATGTAATGTGCTTCATTCACTCACTTCATTAACCGTGCATAAGATACATGCAAACGTATTGTGCAGGTAACATTTACAATAGCAGAGTAATTATCAGGACCACGAGTCTCTGAATGATATGCACAGAACAGGTAACAGCACTGAAAAGAATTATACTTTGGACCAACTTAAGACAATTATTTTATTTGTAACAGACAAATGTGTTTCTAAAAAACAAAACACTTACATTCCGATTTAAAATGAATCAAAAACATTATTTTCACAAAGACAAAAAAACATAAACGTAAAAAAATAAAAGATAATTTATTTGCTTTTAGATAAACCAGGTTTAACCCAGAATCCTTGTTTCTGAGATACAGGGCCAGATTCACTCAACAGATCATGAAAGTGTGATCCTTAAAAGAGTGATTTACCAACAATACACAACTTAAAGAACCGACACAGCCATCGTTTTCCATAATGATAATAATCATAATAATCGACCAAGAGCAGTGTAAATTAGCATAGGGTTGCAAAATGATATCAGGTAACAACACTGGTGCAAAATGGGTTAAGACATGCTTTCTGGAGCATTAACTAATGGAACAAATACTAGTAAACAGACTACGGTAAACCTTAGTAAATCACCGAGCATGATTCATTTAAATCCTCTCCTTACATAAATGTATGAAAGGGAAACTGTTCACCACAGCTTGAAATCATTGTCTGCACATCTTTAGTGAATCCTGAAGAGGGTTTGTGAATCTAGCACATAATATCATTTCTAGCAGGTCTGAGTTTGACGTGTGTGCTTGCTCTACAGTGTCCTTACAGGACATCAACATGCGGAAAGCGTTCAAGAGCTCCACTATTCAGGACCAGCAGGTGGTGTCCAGAAACTCCATCCCGAACCCTGTCATGGAGATGTACCATCGCTGCGACAAACCACCTCCTCTCAACATCCTCACGCCATACAGGTCAGTCAAATCACCCGCTTCTGCCCGGTGTGCCTGACATGTGTGCATCTCATTAACATTCATTCTGTTAAAACCACAGTTTCATATGCAATTCATATACATACAGCTTAAACTTAGGACTTTATATACGTCTTTTATTAAGTTTGAAGAAATTAGGCTTAGTCGACAGAATACAAGCAGCAGCATTACAGAATCTGAAGAATTGAAAAGTTATAATTAGTTATAATTCGATTACGAAAACATTTAGTAAAAATGGGAATTACTATGCGGATTACATTTTGCACATGTAGTATGTAATAAATATAGTACTTTCACCAGGAGCGTGTTCAGTTCACAAACTATATCAAATATATAATTCAATTAATTTTTCATGATCTTGATTAAAACATGGCCAAACATTTGGCACAACTTATTACAATGGCCACTATTAATCACAGTGCTTGCCGTGGCACCATTATTATTATTATATATATATTTTTTAAGAAAACATTTAGGTTAAGGTTCACTTGTCTCCGTTAGCATATGGCCTCGGCTAATCCAAGTAATGGCTGTTAAATAAGCCTAATTTTCTTTATGCAAAATAGCATTAATACATTAAAAAATATATATATTTAAAAATAAGAATTAGTTTAATTTTGGGGGTGAATTGTAAGCAATATGAAATATTAATATTAAGCAAAACGACTTAATTTTTAAGCATGGTGTTGTGTTTTTTTGCAGGGATGACAAGAAAGACGGGCTCAAATTCTACACAGATTCATCCTACTTTTTTATCCTTTGGAAGGAAAAGATGCTGCAAGCCACAGAAAACAAGAGGAAGGAGAAACGACGACAGAAGGTGTGTGTGTGTGTGTGTGTGTGTGTGTGTGTGTGTGTGTGTGTGTGTGTGTGTGTGTGTGTGTGTGTGTGTGTGTGTGTGTGTGTGTGTGTGCGTGCGTGCGTGCGTGTGTGCGTGTGTGTGTGCGTGTGTGTGTGTGTGTGTGTGCGTGTGCGTGCGTGTGTGTGCGTGCGTGCGTGCGTGCGTGCGTGCGTGCGTGTGCATGCGTGAGTGTGTGTGTGCGCGTGCGTGCGTGCGTGCATGCGGCCAGAAACATGCATTATGTAATTACATAAATGCAGTCCCAACTGCTTATCCAATACATTGCAAGAGGATAAAAAACACAGCTGGGGACCGTCAGAAAAGAGGAAACATGAAACAATGAGGACAAGATGCAAAACAACAGAAGACACTAAAATACATTACAGTATCTTTCTCCAGTGATGGCCATTTAAAAGTAGCCAATTATTTGAGAAAAAAAATATTTTTGCAAGCAACATACTGTATATATGATGGAAGCCAATTTCCGTCACTACATTTAAAAAAATATTATTGTGACTTTTTTATTTTGTAATTCTGACTTTTTTTCTCAGAATTGTGCTTTATAACTCACTTTATACATATTTTTTTCTCATAATTGTGAATTTAAATCTCAGTTCTTATTTTTTTCTTGCAACTGCGAGTTTATATTTCAGAATTACGAGATGTAAACTCACAATTGCGATTAAAAAAATCTGAATTGTGAGAAAAAAGTTGCAATTACTTTGCAAAGTTGCACGCACTTTTTTCTAGATATTTTGCCAGTGACCGATCAGTTTTGTATTTATTATATTTCTCACAGATTTAACATGACAGCTGAGAATATTCCTAGTGAAGGCACTGGGAACATGTTCTGGTAAAATACGATTATAATGTAATCAAATAAATGCATTTTAAAAGTTGGTTGCTAAAACAAAATTCCAGAAGAGATCATGTTCAATTCTATTCTGAACGATACAGAACGCATGATTGATTTTTGATGATCAAGTTGCTTGTGGAAATTGGCTCAAAACGAATCATCTGTAATCATCAGAGTTCATTTACAGACTTTTCCTATTCTGTGTGGATGAATATTATTACTCTTATAGAAACATCTCCTTTTTTCTGCCTTAGCAAGAGCAGAAGCACACAGACGATCCCACGCGCGAGGTGAAGAAGGTCCGGAAAGCTCGTAACCGGCGTCAGGAGTGGAACATGATGGCGTATGATAAGGAATTTCGTCCGGACACTCGCCTGACGCCGTCTCCTTACCATGGCATGTCTTCTGAGGGATCTCTGTCTCCAGATAGGTGAGTCATGTGATCTCTTGACTCACTTAAAGGGACAGCGCTCATAAACGCTGTCAGGACTCTGTGTGCTTGCTGTGCTGAAGATATTCATTTGCTTGGCACTTATTGTATCTGGTTGCACAAAGCTTCAGTAATGTTTCTGTATCTATAATGTTGTTTCAGATTACAGTTTTTATAGAAGACTTTGGCCATGTGTCATTGTTTGTTTCGTGTTTATTAATGTTTCTCAGTGTAATGCAGGGATTACAAAATGTTCTTGACAGCCTTTATTTGAAATAAGTTAATATTCCAATAATTTAACAATTCACACGTTTACAGTTCTCTGGTGTTGATTAATGGTCAAATTGACGTGACATTTCTGTTTTTAGTGTTCAAGCGTTTTAATTTTTGTGATTTAATTAATTGATACCTTTTTATCAACTCACAAACCGACTGCTGTTCTTACATTACGCCAGTTTGGGAAATCCACGGTGTAATGTATTGTTAATGCATTTTATGGTGTTGATATAAGAAAATGGAATATCATTTAGTTTATGTATCCCTGACGTTAAACCCAACAGTATACAGGTAGATGAAAGCTTAGTCACAATAATGTATTTGTTAAGAAGCAGTACAACAGTATGTCAAATTACCCACGCTGCATTAGTCGCCTCTGAGTCATTATTTGCTCATTTTCATGCATTTTGCAAAACACTAAATGTATTTTGAAGATGAGATTGAACTATTTATTCGATACTTCAAGTTTGATCTCATCTTTGTCTGCTTGAGAGAGATTGAAGATGCATATTCATTTGTTTAAGTGTTGGAAAATACTGTTTTAGATTGTATCTATAGCCACATAGATACAACTATTTGTAAATCTGGAATCTGAGGATGCAAAAAAATCAAAATACTGAGAAAATCACTTTTAAAGTTGTTCAAATGAAGTTCTTAGCAATGCATATTACTAAACAAAAATTAAGTTTTGATATATTTACGGTAAGAAATGTACAAAATATCTTCATGGAACATGATCTTAATATCCTAATGATTTTTGGCATAAAAGAAAAATCTATAATTTTGACCCATACAATGTATTTTTGGCTATTACTGCAAATATACCCCAGCGACTTAAGACTGCTTTGTGCTCCAGGGTCACATATTTAGTTTTTGTTGTTTTGTGAGCATGAACTTTTGATTTAGATTCAGGAAGGCAGATAAGCAGTATTATTCACATGTTCATTACTAATTTTTAATGCAAGACTACAAAAACGTACATGAATGCATAAAGTGGATGAAAATGACCCATGCTGTATATTTTTCTTCAAAAGAAACAAGTACCTTGATGTTCAGTTCAAGTAAATGCTTTAAGAAACAGAAATGAACGTCAGTATAACACATTATAACTATGCTGTGTGTCTGTATGTTGTTCTGTGCTTTAACCCAGATCTGGCATGTCTGATGAACACTCGTACCCGGCGAGTCCCAGCCTCCCGCAGGAAGCAGGTGGAGCAGGAGCTGATGGGAAAGACCCAGGCCCCACACAGACTCAGTCCCTGGACCGAGGGAACCGGCCCCCGGCCTCCTCCACCGCCGCTGCACCCAGACAGCACTCTCTAGGACGCGTTCAGGCCCACCACGGGCCCCCACCGGCAGACTCGGCCCTCAACGGACCCCGGCCTACAGCTGCCAAAGAATACAGGCATGTCACTTCTCTCACATACAGTATATACAGTAGGAGTAGCTTTACCCAAAAATGAAGATTTTCTAAAAATGTACTCACCCTCAGGTCATCCAAGATGTAGATGAGTTTGTTTCTTAATCAGAACAGATTTGGAGAAATGTAGCATTGGATCAGTGTCTCAGCAATGGATGCTCTGCAGTGAATGGGTGCCGTCACAACATCACAATAATCCACACCACTCCAGTCCATCAGTTAACATCTGGAGAAGACTAAAGCTGCATGTTTGTAAGATACACATTCATTAGAATACAAGCATTAATCAGGAGAGAAATCTCACAGATCAAGCACCGTTTACAGTCCAAAACAGCTCTAAACAAATATGTGGCTGGATTTTGAAGTGAGAGACAAACAGAAGATGGACTTTTTCACTGGAGGAAGTGTTATTATGGAGTCATATTTGAGCAATATGTGAAGGTTTAAAGTTAAACAGTCTTAATAATGAATTTGTTTCTTACAAACACGCAGCTTCTGGCTTCTCAAGACATTAACTGGTGGACTGGAGTAATGTGAATTACTTGTGGATTATTGTGATGTTTATATCAGACTCTCATTCTGACGGCACCCATCCACTGCAGAGCATCCATTGCTGAGACACTGATGCAGTGACACATTTCTCCAAATCTGATGAAGAAACAAGCTCATCTACATCTTGGACGGCCTGAGAGTGTGTCAATTTTCATTAAATGTTCACTTTTGAGTGAACTATTCCTTTAACTCGTGCATCTCAAGTATTATTGTGAAGTCGCTCAGATGATTAGCCCAAATCCTACTTACTCACGGTTATTGGTCTAAAAATATAACTAGGATATCATCTTCACGATGAACACACAAAAACATCCCCACAATAATGCCAAATCTACAATTATATTTCTTGATTATTTTTCTTTTGTTAAATGGAGATTTTCATTCTTAGTGCATATTTCCACCTACTGAGCGCTTGTGCAATTATGTTTAATCTCATCTTTTCATCTTTAATCAGTTGTTATTACAGTGAACAAAAAATATATTGTTTCTTTAATGCTTAATATATACATTAAAAAAGCACTTGCAAAGAGAGCATGGCTGTATATGTTTAGCCATTTTGCTTCCACGTTTGTGAGGTAAACGTATTTTTATTATAGAAAGATATTATATATAAAAAGGGGGAGGGGAAAGTTGCAAAAAGGAACCTTTTGATTGCAGATGTGTGAGATGGGAGTTTGTTATATTATATGTTATATGTTGTAATGTTATAGATGTACATTAGTCATCATTTGAAGTGGATCAAAACCTTTCATCAAAGCTGTCATAAAACCAAAACAATACCCGTTCTTTCCTTATCAACTTTGATGACTTATGCTATTTATATACCTCTGTTGAGGTTAGCTATTTATTTATGCATATATTACCCAGGTATTATGACCCAGTTTTTAAATTATCATTTTGTTCGTAGTGGAATAAATAATTGCATAAAGATGAATGTTTATTTTTAGGTGTACTTCTAAGTAATGATGGGATGTGACGAATACATTTTAATTGCAAAATAGTTCCTTAACCATTTCTCCTGTGTAATCACTTCTCAGCGGCCATCAGATGCTGGAGCATTTCATCCCGCCTGCCCCTCCTCCACCTCCTCCCCTCATCCCGTCCTTTCAGACCGCCTTTGACAGCACGTCTGGCCCTCAGTCTCTGGCTCCGGGGACAGTGGTCTCGCTCTCACGGCCCTACAGCCCATCTCCTCCTCCAGCTCCTGCCTCTGCCTACACCGCTTCCCCTTCACATGCTGTGATGGGCGGCCCGCCCGTGGCCCCGCCCCCTCCCCCACCAGGACCCCCCACCCACGCCCCGTCCCCGTCCCGCGTAACACACCCGTCTGGAGACTCTACACTTCCCAGGAAGGGCCAGGTGCCTCTCATCCCCACGAGCGACGCGCGGAGCGACCTGCTGTCCGCCATCCGCAGAGGTCAGTGTGCAGAGAAAACCATTCAGTGTTCAGCGTAATGTGTTGAATGAAGCATGTTGTGTTCCATGTGCTTCTTTTGATTAATTAATCCAGCGGTTCTCAATTCCAGTCCTCGCGCCCCGCCGCACTGCATATTTCATATGTTACTCTTATCGCTTCAGATGTTTGTTCTATTGGAACGTAAGTTCCCTGCGAAGTGGACATCACAGGATATTCCTCCATGATTCCAGTTCGAAGCGAACGTATATATTCCATTCAAAGTGCATTGAAGTGTGCGAGACGTGAATTAAAATTGTATATATTTACAGAGGTATATGATGTCACACCAGGGCCGGCTCTAGGCATGGGCAGGGGTGGGCTAGGCCCACCCAAACGTCTGTCTTGCCCACCCAATCAGAATGTAGGTAAAGACAGCGTGACTCATTTTTACGATTTGTGTATTGAGTAAAAGCAATCTGAGGCGGGCTCTGTGTTGAGAAGTTCGAGTAAGGGCTGTAGAATGCCCCGACCAATCACAAAATAACACCAGTAAAATTGCAGTATTTTGATTGGCTGAAAGCAACGGCGCGGTTTACACTCACGAAGCGGGCGGCTTCAGTGACAGTCACGGAGAAGCAGACGCTGACAGTCTCGCAAGCGATAAAGAGCGTTAAAACTGGAGTTTAAAAAAAATCTGGAGTAGATACCAAAGTGTAAAAAGACTGTATGATATAAATATTATAAAAATATATATCTATCTACTACCACCACAACCCCAACCCCCATCCCCCAACAACAATTGCCCACCCAGGATATCTGTCCGCCCACCTATTTATAGCTGGCAAGAACCGGGCCTGTGTCACACTCGTCCGTGCGTGAAGACGTTGCGCAGCGCAAATCCATGAATGAATGTTCCAAAATAAAGTAAACTTCAGCGGATTTCCTGCTCAGGAGTAGGGAGCAATGGACCCACTAATGCAATGGACCCTGTGTGAGGAGCAATGGACCCTGTGTAAGGGAGCAATGGACCCTGTGTAGGGAGCAATGGACCCTGTGTAGGGAGCAATGGACCCTGTGTAGGGAGCAATGGACCCTGTGTGTAGGGAGCAATGGACCCTGTGTAGAGCAATGGACCCTGTGTAGGAGCAATGGAGCTGATTATCTGAATCAGGTGTGTTAACAAAGAGAGACATGCAAAATATGCAGAGCGGGGGGGCGCGAGGACTGGAATTGAGAACCTCTGAATTAATCTGTTACAGATTTAAAAATGACTTTAAAATAGGCTCTTTACAAATGTACTCAAAAAAAGAAAACAACTGTGTATATATATATACAGTAAAACTGAAATAATGTGAAATTCAAATAGCAGTTTTCTGTTTGACTATATTGTAAAATTGTATTTATTCCTGTGATGCGCAGCTGTATTTTCAGCATCATTACTCCAGTCTTCAGTGTCACATGATCTTCAGAAATCATAATAATATGCTGATTTGCTTCTAAAGAAACATTCAATATAATTTTTAGCTGCTTTATACCTTTGAAACTAAATTCTAAAATGTAGGATAAGTACTTTTTACTGAATAAATGTGAAAAAATTATGCTTTTATTTAGCAAGGATGCATTAAATTGATCAAAAGGGACATTCAATATTTTTTTATAATATTTTAATAATTTTAAAGACTCATCAAGGAATCCTGAAAAAAGTGTCAAAGTTTCCACAGAAATATGAAACGGCACGACACATAGGATCACAGGATCCTTCAGAAATGATTCTAATGCTGATTTATTATTAATGTTGGAAGGAATTGTGCTGATTCATTTTTTGGGATTTTTTTTCAGGATTCTTTGATTAATAAAAGTTCAAAAGAACAGAATTTATTTAAAATAGAAATCTTTTCTAACAATATAAGTCTTGACTTATCATTTTTTTAACACATCCTTGCTGAATAGTATTAATAGTATTGAGATGTTCATGTCTTTCTTTCTTCATTCACAAAGAAATGAAGGTTTTTGAGGAAAACATGGCAGGATTTTTCTCCATATAGTGGACTTCAATGGGAGTCAAAGGGTTAAAGGTCCAAAGTGCAGTTTCAGTGCAGCTCTACACGATCCCAGCCGGGGAAGAACGGTCTTATCTAGCGAAATGATCGGTCATTTAATAAAAAATGATATACTTTTGAACCACAAATGCTCGTCTTGCACTAGCTCGACTTCACACATTACGCAGTCATGTTGGAAAGGTCACGCGTGACTCCATTATATGAAGAAAAATCCTGAAATCTTTATCTCAAAAACCTTCATTTCTTTTCCACCGACGAAAGAAAGACTTGAAAATCTTGGATGATATGGGGAGAGTTAATGATCAGGACATTTTTATTCTGGAATTAACTAATCCTTTAAGCGGCGCAGATAATAAATCAGCATATTATAATGATTTCTGAAGGATCGTGGACACTGGAGACTTTAGTAATGAATCAGCTTTGCGTCACAGAAATTAATTATATTTTAAAGTGTATTAAAATAGAATGCTTATTTTAAATGTCAGTAATTTGATCAAATAAATGCGGCCTTGATGAGCAGAAAAGTCTTCAAAAACAGTAAAACGTGTTTCTTTGGCTCAGTGGTTAGAGCATTGCGTTAGCAGCGCAAAGGTTGTGGGTTCGATTCCCAGGGAACACATGTACTGACAAAAAAATTATAGCCTGAATGCATTTGGATAAAAGCGTCTGCTAAATGCGTAAATGTAAATGTAAAACACTTACTGCTCCCAAACTTTTGAACGGCAGTGTATGCATCAGCCTCTATTGAACCGTTGGCTCCTCCTCCAGGTATCCAGCTTCGTAAGGTGCAAGAGCAGAGAGAGCAGGAGGCCAAGAAAGAGCCAGTGGGTAACGACGTGGCCACCATCTTGTCCCGACGCATCGCCGTGGAATACAGTGAATCAGATGAGGACTCTGAGCCGGAGGAGAACGAGTGGTCCGATTGAGGCTCGGGGGGCAAGATCTGCGACCATAATGCTGCTATTATCCATTCCTGCACATAGTACACACTCCTCAGACGGGGCTACCGAGGAGATCATGACAGACAGAGAAGCAAGGAAACAGAATGAGGTGAAAAGACACAGGGAAAGAGAGTTTGGTGAGGTAAGCACAGGAACTTTTAGGATACTGTTTGTCGAATTATAATGTAAATTCAACATGCTAGCAAGAGTTGCCAAGAAAACACTTATTTAAAAAAAAAAAAAAACTGTGATTTTGATTATATATTTGGTAGCTGTCCAGAGAATATAGAGAAATACTTACCCATCTTTTGTGGTACATGATGGTCAACAGTGGTATTAGCACTTATATTTTATGTTACAGTCATTGCCACAGTATTGTTACTCAAATGTGTTGCGGTATCTCTGGTTTGTGTCACACGAGATGCTCTAAATATACAGTATGGACAATCAAATCATCGCTACAGTATCAAAGTACAGTTCTCTTTCAATATCACAACTCTTCATTATCCAAAACGTGTCACTTTGTTCAATTGTGGATAGTGTTGTGATGAATATTTATACCCCAAAATAGCAGTGAGTAAATTTCTTGATGCTTTCGTTGTTTGCTTTTTTTATTTCTCAAGGAACAGATGTGGCCAATAATTGAATTATTACTGCTTGCAGTTTACTAATCGTGTGTGTTGTGTGTGTGTGTGTGCGTGCCTAAATGTGTCAAATGAGGTGTGCAAGGCAGTGTCGTCTGTTATTTTAGACTTATTATAATTTATAAGAATACTATGTAATTTACAAGTACTGTATCATTAATGTGTTTTACAATTTATTGTTGTATAGATTTTTGTAACAGTGCTCAAAAGATGGAAATGGCAACGATATGTTTAAGCTATCTTGTTCTACGAAAATAGCCTAATGTGCATGTATGAATAATAAATAAAAATGTTAAAATCTACTCAAATGTTGCATTTATTGAAATAGATTTTTTCCCCACCGAACTGCACTGCTTGATGCATTTAATCAGAATTTGCTAAATGTATTCTTGTTGGACACTAGGTGGTGCTATAATCAGTACATTTGCATTTTACTTCAGTGTCAAAATTCTATTGTTTCTCTGAATCGTTGAGCCCTACAAAAAAAAAATCATATCTACTATTTTATTGCACTCGGGTAAATTTTTCACCATTTAAAATTTTCGGAAAAACCAATTTGCACAAAACTTGGTACCGATCATCTGGAGACTCATAACAAAAAGTTACCAAAATAATTGTGATGCCTCAAAATGATGCAAAGACATAAACGAATGTAATGTTACCACACATTTTTACAAATTGACCTACAGTATATCTTCCAAACGCATTATTCCAACTTAAAACTTGATGCATGTAAACAACAGGACATTCTGAGATCACACACCAAGTTATGTCAAATTCTAACCATAGGAGGCACTACAACTGAAAACCTTTGCAACTCTGCAGCTGCAATTAAGTTACAAGATGTATATATATGTCTTCTTTGGGTCAAATGCTAACATTTTCTTTGACTACTGACAAACATGGCCGACTAATAACGTGGAGTCAGAATTGCTGACATTATAAATTTATGCTCCGTTTCCAAACAGTTCAAATAAAAAATTAATTCATACTCTGAATGCGCTCCACGAGACATGTGTGATTATATTACTGGATGCTGTAAATTGAATGGGAGAATGCATGTTTTAAACAGCTTATTTTACAGGTAAGTTAATCTCCGTTCTAATCTAATGCGCTGCTGCACTGTAACGTACACACACATAGCTACAAACGGTAGCGCGTACATCATGCGCAGAACGTGCGCACAGAATCATTCAGCGCAGAAATGCACTGTCAACACTGTTCTGTGATTTCTCAATAAAATAGCTTTGAAACTTAACAGTTCTAGCATCTAAACTCAATCCCACCGATTCAGTACTAGTAGAGATGCTGCCAGGTAGAATTAATTCACACCCGCAATTGCTCTCTCAATAATGCATTCATATAAATGTAATCTTTTCTGTGCTACTTTATCTATATCTGATTTAGAACAAGCAGAAATCTGTGAGAAATATAACTACCCATAGTGCATGTTTTGAGGTCAGGAAAGTGAGGTTTAGCTCTTACTATCTAACCCCATTACACATACTCCCATCCGGGTCACGGCACCAATTATATCTGGTCCTACTTGTACCAAGTGGTATTTAACCCAGTGTCAACTGACTTGGGAGTCGGGCTCACTTACAAAGACACTAAAGACCACAACCTGTATTGTCAGTCAATTTTCAAGTCATATTTCAGGTAATCCCTAAAGATTTTGAATTAAATAATGGATGACTTTGAGCACCAGAGTTCCTTGCTGCTATATCTGCCTATTGCAATGCATGTCGTATCTCTATTCTCTACACACAGCGTTTAAGCCTCAAGAACACAAAAGCAAACTGAAAATGCATGCTTCTTCAAAGACGGTGATCACAATTCTGAATTCTGTTTTTCTAAAATAATATTTTGCTCCCATGGTAGCCAAGACACCACGGCTATGCGTCCATCTGGTGCCTCACAGCATGATGCCAACTGTGCTTTAACAAAGCTAATTTTCATGTGATAAACCATTCCAGGCCGGCTCCCAAAAACATGCTTAGGCACATAGGTATAGATTGTAAATAGTTTGATTGTTTGGTCTGACAGCTCTTGACATCATGAAATCTTGCACTGAAATCTCATGCCACAGGGCAGACCACGTTGAATGCATTGCCTTTGAAGTGACCCCATGTATTTTCATCAGCAGCATGTTCAATTAGCAGTCAGATGAGAGAGAGGGTGGGATCATGTTTACATCTCCAGCTTCCCTCCTGGACTATGACGTCACTGTCCCCTCCATCAGCGAGGCTCCATCTGTCCTTTATATCTCCGCCAGCTCTCCAGTGACTCATTTCAGAGCAGAGTGGATGCTGAGATGAGACCCCTGACAAACAACAGATGCACACTACCTGTTGTTTACCCCACGTCAATGAGTCACATAGGGCCATTCACTCTCTAGCCCATTTATGTGTACCTTTTTAGAGCAAAGATGTTTCCCGTTAAGTGTGTGTGCTGAAGCTAGAAAAACAATTCAACTTCCTCTAGAATTACAGCGTGACTAATGGACTGGAAGCAATATCCATATTTGACTCATTGCATGACTGGACAAACATGCAGTGTAATAAAATATCATACAAGTGTCTTATATTTGTATAATGTATTCTGTTCCTGTTTCACAGAAACTGTACAGTCACAAAAAAAGTAAACAGGACGCATAAGTGCTTCTCAACCAGAGGGTATTTTTGCAACTTTGGAGCCCCATGCATTTCAAGTGTGTGGAATTCACTGTCGTGAATATATCACTATCGTAATTACAGTAAATATATAACTGTCGTAATTACAGTAAATATATCACTGTCATAATTACAGTAAATATATCACTATCGTAATTACAGTAAATATATCACTGTCGTAATTACAGTAAATATATAACTGTCGTAATTACAGTAAATATATCACTGTCACAATTACAGTAAATATATCACTATCGTAATTACAGTAGATATATCACTATCGTAATTACAGTAAATATATAACTGTCGTAATTACAGTAAATATATCACTGTCACAATTACAGTAAATATATCACTATCGTAATTACAGTAAATATATAACTGTCGTAATTACAGTAAATATATAACTGTCGTAATTACAGTAAATATATCACTGTCACAATTACAGTAAATATATCACTATCGTAATTACAGTAGATATATCACTATCGTAATTACAGTAGATATATCACTGTCGTAATTACAGTAAATATATCACTATCGTAATTACAGTAGATATATCACTATCGTAATTACAGTAAATATATAACTGTCGTAATTACAGTAGATATATCACTGTCGTAATTACAGTAAATATATCACTGTCGTAATTACAGTAAATATATCACTGTCACAATTACAGTAAATATATCACTGTCGTAATTACAGTAAATATATCACTATCGTAATTACAGTAAATATATATCACTGTCGTAATTACAATAAATATATGACTATCGTAATTACAGTAGATATATCACTGTCGTAATTACAGTAAATATATCACTGTCATAATTACAGTAAATATATCACTATCGTAATTACAGTAAATATATCACTGTCGTAATTACAGTAAATATATCACTATCGTAATTACAGTAAATATATCACTGTCGTAATTACAGTAAATATATCACTGTCGTAATTACAGTAAATATATCACTGTCACAATTACAGTAAATATATCACTATCGTAATTACAGTAAATATATCACTATCTTAATTACAGTAAATATATCACTATTGTAATTACAGTAAATATATCACTGTCGTAATTACAGTAAATATATCACTGTTGTAATTACAATAAATATATCCCTGTCGTAATTACAGTAAATATATATCACTGTCGTAATTACAGTAAATATATCACTATCGTAATTACAGTAAATATATCACTGTCGTAATTACAGTAAATATATATCACTATTGTAATTACAGTAAATATATCACTGTCGTAATTACAGTAAATATATCACTGTCGTAATTACAGTAAATATATCACTGTCGTAATTACAGTAAATATATCACTATCGTAATTACAGTAAATATATATCACTGTCGTAATTACAGTAAACATCACTATCGCAATTACAGTAAATATATCACTGTCGTAATTACAGTAAATATATCACTGTCGTAATTACAGTAAATATATCACTGTCGTAATTACAGTAAATATATCACTGTCGTAATTACAGTAAATATATCACTGTCATAATTACAGTAAATATATCACTGTCGTAATTACAGTAAATATATCACTGTCGTAATTACAGTAAATATATATCACTGTTGCAATTACAGTAAATATATCACTGTCATAATTACAGTATATATATATCACTGTCGCAATTACAGTAAATATATCACTGTCACAATTACAGTAAATATATCACTGTCGTAATTACAGTAAATATATCACTTTCGTACTTACAGTAAATATATCACTGTCGTAATTACAGTAAATATATCACTGTCGTAATTACAGTAAATATATCACCTGTCGTAATTACAGTAAATATATCACTGTCGCAATTACAGTAAATATACCAAATTACAGTAAATATATCACCGTCGAATTACAGTAAATATATCACTGTCGTAATTACAGTAAATATATCACTTTCGTACTTACAGTAAATATATCACTGTCGTAATTACAGTAAATATATCACTGTCGTAATTACAGTAAATATATCACTGTCGTAATTACAGTAAATATATCACTGTCGCAATTACAGTAAATATACCACTGTCGTAATTACAGTAAATATATCACTGTCGTAATTACAGTAAATATATCACTGTCGTAATTACAGTAAACATATCACTGTCGTAATTACAGTAAACACATCACTATCGCAATTACAGTAAATATATCACTGTCGCAATTACAGTAAATATATCACTGTCGTAATTACAGTAAATATATCACTGTCGTAATTACAGTAAATATATAACTGTCGTAATTACAGATGTATGGTTTGTTTTGATAGGACAATATTTGGAAAAATATTCCAAAATCTGGAATCTGAGGGTGCAAAAAAATCTAAATATTGAGAAAATCTACTTTAATGATGTCCAAATGAAGTTCTTAGCAATGTATATTACTAATAAAAATTAAGTTTTGATATATTTACAGTAGGAAATTTAATAAATATCTTCATGGAACATGATCTGTACATAACATCCTAATGATTTTTGGCATAAAAGAAAAATCAATCATTTTGACCACATGTCAAAAACTCCTGTTGAGTTCCTGTTGTTCCTTGTTTGGTTTGTTTCCTGTTCTCATTAGTTAATTTGTCTAATTATCATTCAGTCTGATCACCTGTGTTCTATTAATCATCTCGTTTGCTCCTTTGTTTCCTGTCCTTTATAATCCTGTCTCTTATGTTCATTTGGTGTCTGGTCTCAGTTATGTTTAAGTGTGTGTATTTGCCACAATCCTGAGTTTGGTTATTAAATATTACTTATTATGAAGCTTCCTGAGTCTCCAGCGTAATCCTTTGTAACACAGTGTATTTTTGGCTATTGCCAAAGGTTATGTTGCTTAAGGTTTTGTGGTCCAGGGTCACATATAAAACCATTACATTAATTAAAATGCTAAAGAAAAGAAACACGTACAACATTACATTGAGATCTTTTTAAATGCATTTATTATCGTTACAACTGAAGTATCAGAGTTACACATCAGCTTAGCTAAAATGGCCTTTGAATATTTTCTTGGACAAGTTGAGGGGGGGGCTTGAAATAAGTTGAAAATCACTAGAACAGGGGTCAACAAGTTCAGTCCTGGAGGGCCGGTGTCCTGCAGAATTTAGCCCTAACCCTAATCAAACACACCTGAAGTAGCTAATCAAGCTCTTGGGTATACTTGAGACTTCAAGGCAGGTGTGTTGTGGCAAGTTGGAGCTAAACTTTGCAGGACACCGGCCCTCCAGGATCAAGTTTGTTGACCCCTGCACTAGAACACTGTGCAGTAAGCAGTCGGCTAGTACTAAATCCCACACATGAAGAAACAGCCAGGTTACTGCAGTAATTGCTGGACAGAGATCAGTGACACTGTGACATGTTATTCATCTCACTACAACTCAACTCAACACACAAGGAGTGCAACTTTCTAATCAAGTACAAAAATATACTTCTATATAAATGTTACACAGAAAATAATTGTAATGTGACATTATCGTGTATAAAGACCAATATTTTATGTTAAACTGTCTTACAAAGAGACAATCACAGCTGCTCAAGTAAAAGTGTTCTCAACGCACAGTACATTCAGACATGTTATACTATAATATTTTAAATAACACAGTAGTTTCATTCAAGTTCAGTAAATCCAAAAGGTCAAATTTGGTTCTTTGGCTGCCTCTATAGAAGATGTTGTCTCGGATGAACTGATGACAATGAACAGACCCAGAACTACACGTTATGGCACCCTTCTAGTAGATGATACTGATGTTTTAGCATGAATAAAAACACAACTGTTCTCTATTTACTGTTGCATTTACCAAGATAAAATGATTGTGTAACCATTTGTGACACATTAAAAGCAAGTGCAGATAAGGCATACTGGACCACACATTCACACAACACCATGTAAGTCATTCGATTGATGTCGGCATCAAAGAAATGCGAAAGCAATCAATAGTGTATACGATTATCTCTGTCTGTTCGTATGGAAGTGTTGTGACAATTCACCTGGAAGATCACATCAATACATATCAGCATATTAGAAATAATGTAGAGAACTTAAACCCAAACATGATGCATTGATATTTTAATAGATTAACACATGTTCTGCTATCCTAAACAAATCACTGTTATGGTTCCTGAACACGAACAACCAACAGAATGGCACCCAATGGAATATTTGTACAGTGGTTATTTTAATGGCAAAAATTAGTATTGACGAGCTATGGAAATACTTTCTTTTTTATTTACCTGTTACCATTTTAAGAAAAGATATTGTAGAATGCAAGCCTATACGGTGCTTACAGACAACAATGCAATGTTTATGCTACATTTAGATAATTATAGACCTATTTATACCCATTTGATGATGATGTTATTTGTATTTGGACACCACATTGCTATTGATTATCTGTGTTGGAATCCAATACTGGAATACTGACTGAATGCATATAGAAACATCCATTTATATCAATGCCACCAAACATCAATCATAATTTATTCATTTTCTGTATTTGCTTTATTCTATGTAGGGTCACAAGGGAGTGCTGGAACATACGCCAGTGTCTCAACTCAATGGTTTGGAAACACCCTTGACAAACACACAGTATTTACCCAGTACAGTCATTGTGCAGTGTGTCTTAAACCATTATAGACCGTTTTTTGTTTTAGTCTACATTTGTACTGTGGTGTGAAGCAACTTGCAGGCTTTTGTTGCAAGTCAGTACGGAGCCTCTAAGGGGACATGGTGAGGGAAGAAAATATGAGATGAGGGAAAATGTCCTTTTATGAGTTTGTGTTCTCTCACAAAATCATTGTGTTTCTTCTTCATCTGAGGATAAAAAGCATTGTAATACAGTTTTGCCTCCCACCTCATATTATTGCACACACAAAAGTTTTACCAGCGAATGCAAAAGCATTAAAATATAGTGCTTCCTCCAAACTCATATTATTGCAGCCACAAATTGCGTGCGAGTTTCTCTTGGAAATGTTAAAGTCTTATTTCCATTGGTAAAATTGCCATTTGTTTAACAGACAGGCCACCACCAACATTGTGCTTTAATCTGAAGACGCTACACATCGCTGGGTGTCCTGGGCCGCATGGTGAAACTGTAAGGCATGCACCAGCAACAAGCAA
>CM050433.1:23615243-23657743 GCA_027564155.1 Gymnocypris eckloni scoliostomus
ATTTGGCGAGATATAAAACTATTTGAAAATCTAATCTGAGGGTTCAAAAAACATAAAATATTGAGAAAATCACCTTTAAAGTTGTCCAAATGAAGTTCTTAGCAATGCATATTAGGCTTCTAATACAAATTAAGTTTTGATATATTTACGGTAGTAAATTTACACATTATATTCATGTAACATGATCTTTACTTTATATCCTAATGATTTTTGGCATAAAAGAAAGCTCCAGGGTCACGAATCGGGGACATTATTTCAGTATGAATTCAATATGAAACATAAGATGATATTAATAATCGATCTGCATCCGTACTGAAGCCTATTTCAATGGTTTAACTGTAATCACTAGAGGAATAACGAGTTATATCTAGTGGTTTAACACTGAGGAAGATTGTCTCTCAACCTAAACTCAGTGGACTAGTATCTGACAGGACTAACTAGTCTTCTTGGCTAACTATCTTGTCACATGTGTCGTATTAATAAGATCAATCCACTATCGTATTGCACCTTTTGACAACATTACCCAATTTACTCGTTCCAAACTAAAACAAACAGATTCAGTAAAACTAACCTGTTCAGAGTCAAACATATCATGAAGAGATTTTATCATCAGCATTTCCTCAAATATCCCCATATGGACAAATATAGATTCAAATATATTTACAAATATGAATTCAAATTGGCCAAAAAAAATCTAATTTACCAAATTGCTTCAAAATATCTTTATATGAATATATTTTCTACCCATACAACTTTTTGCCCTTTTTCTATATACATATATATATATATATGGAAAATATAAATATATTTTTAAATAATTTTAAAATGTCTCTCAGTCAAAGGAAATACATCCAAATTTACAACAGCTTCACCGTTTAAAGCATATATTTAAATATATATTTTGTCTAGATCTGTTTTTTAAAGAACATTAATATTGAAAAAATATTGTATTCAAGAGAGAGAGATAGAGAGAGAGAGAGAGAGAGAGAGAGAGAGAGAGAGAGAGAGAGAGAGAGAGAGAGAGACGAGAGAGAGAGAGAGAGAGAGAGAGAGAGAGAGAGAGAGAGAGAGAGAGAGAGAGAGAGAGAGAGAGAGAGAGAGAGAGAGAGAGAGAGAGAGAGAGAGAGAGAGAGAGAGAGAGAGAGAGAGAGAGAGAGAGAGAGAGAGAGAGAGAGAGAGAGAGAGAGAGAGAGAGAGAGAGAGAGAGAGAGAGAGAGAGAGAGAGAGAGAGAGAGAGAGAGAGAGAGAGAGAGAGAATATATATATTTGGAAAATATAAATATGTTTTTAAAAAGCATTTTAAAGTGTCTCTGCATCCACATTTACAACAGCTTTATATATTTAAATATATATTTAGTCTAGATCTGGGTTTTTTAAAGAACATTAATATTTAAAAAAGAATAATCACATCATTGAATAAACATTAGATACTGAACTACAACCGATTCTATCCATAGACATGGAACATTAGAAGATTCTGAAAGCTGCTCCGCATTAGCAGATATTTATGTATATTGAAATGATATTTAATATAAGATGTTTGGTCATAAGCTGTCATGTGCTGGTGCTGGCCATGGTGCTGACTGTAGTTGATGGAGTGAACACTAGATGGCAGCAGTCACATTCAACTATAACCAGGGCTGTCTGATGATGCAAATGTCATCCAATGGCTTATTTTTATTTATATATAATATATTATATATTCCTAAACGTCATGAGCAGTCAATGACAATAGCAAAGCATTGCTGTAGCCCAAACAGTAGAAAACAGACGTTTTGAAGAAGATGACTGATTACCTGGGAAAGCATGGACATGTAGACCTTGAAGGAAAACATGCTTTCCACCGAACATTAGAAAAGTCCAAGCCACTCCTGGTACAACGGGTTCGAAAGCCTTGATTATTATTTTAGCTGGTTATATTATAAGTCATCTAATTGTTTTAATAGAAACCTGCACACTGACTGATACATTTCGGCCTTGTTTCACATATTTCTACATCGTCAAATTTGTCATTAAATATTGAAATATCAGCTCAACCATTCATATGACGTATCAAATGAATATTTTTAGTATTCCTTTTATAGATATTAATAGATTTCACATCTCACAAAGAGGAAATTGGGAGCAGAATTAATCCAGCTGAGAATATCCTACAATTCAAGACGCCCACACTTCAGTCTCCTGACGCAAGTACAACATAATATTTGTCTATTAGTCACTGAGTTTATATATATATCTGATAGATATAGTTTAGATTGATCTGTCATGTATTTCCCACGGGCGGCTGAATCACTCTCTCTTGTCTTACTTAAAGAAAACCACAATTTAAGTAATAGATATTCAGCCTGAATCAAATAAAAAAATATTTTTTCAAAGAAATAGTTCACTGAAACATGAAACTTTGCTGAAAATGAACTCACCCTCAAACCAGCCAAGATATAGATGAGTTTGTTTCTTCATCAAGTTTGGAGAAATGTAGCATCCAATCACTTGTTCATCAATGGATGCTCTGCAGTGAATGGGTGCCGTCAGAATGAGAGTCCAAACAACTGATAAACATCATCAAATATGTTTTAAAATGTCTATAATCCATAATAACGCTTTCTCCAGTGACAAAATGATCTCCTCTGAATCAGGAGAGAAATACACAAGCACCGTTTACAAGTGAAAACAGTCCTAAAACAAATATGTGGGTGGATTTTGATGTGAGAGGACAACTGTTTAAAGTTCAAATGATAGATTTATGATTGATTTTTTTCTTACAAACACACAGATTTTGGCTTTCTCAAGACATTAACTGATGGACTGGAGTGGTGTGGATTATTGTGATGTTTTAATCAGACTCTCATTCTGACGGCACCCATTCACTGCAGAGCATCCATTGCTGAGACACTGATGCAGTGATGCATTTCTACAAATCTGTTCTGATTAAGAAGCAAATCTACATTTTGGATGACATGAGGGTTGGAAAATATTCCCTTGAAAACCTGAAAACTGGAAAATCTGTTTATCACAAAACAAATAGATACCAAATGTCTCCAGTAACTGATCTAGCAGTGTTTTAATGCATATGTGAGTACACTTAATGTTTGAAAACAGACTTGTTTTGCACCTTGTCTGTACAGTAAGTGTTTGAGCAAACTAAGAACAACTACAAAAACATGCAATCAAACCCTCATCATTAGTCTTCAAGCGTGTCCCATCGAGGAGGACCAGAAGTTCCCAGACACCTGACTTTGACTAGTAAACAAACACTCAAACCATCAAAAACACTTCTAACACCCGAATAACCACAATAACAACACGTTTGGTATCATGGCAAAAAAACAGAAACACCCAGTCAAGCATCAGACTACAGAAGCCCTACGAGACCAATCGTTTATTTTGTTTATGACTGTAGTTTTCTTGTGATCGCGACTTTACACTGCAGAAACAAATTAATAATCAACTGTACCGTTCTCAGCTCAGACGCAAACATCTCATACTTTACTTCATAATCATGCAGATGTAGCACAGTCATTCAGTAGGGGACATGTATCATCCCAGCATGATGATATGGGATATTATATACATTAAGGGAAAGCATGTTATAATCTCACACAGATCGTTTGAGCACCATAATTACAGTTTCTCCAGTGTCCTTTTTTGAAGGTCTTGAGGTCAAAATAATGACAATAGTAATCTTAAATCTACTTTTAAAATGCAAATATGTCCATTAAATGCATATGTAAATTAATACAATATTTTATTTATCTTATTTCACTGTAACTTTGATAATTTTGTATCTTAACTGAAATTGTGTCATTAGCAAAGATAAAATGAAAATCATTCAAGTTGTATTCCTTTAGTGTAAGCTAAACAAACTGAAGAATGAAGCAGTTCTTGGGTGTAGTCCTGATATTTTGTGGTTTCAGATCCTCCCCAGGTGCTTTGTTCATTTTGGCCATTAGTTCACCCCATATTCATGCAATCTAGAAACAAGCTTTGTGTTTCCTGTCACTGTGCGCTTGAGCAAATCTGCTTCCTCTATTTGAAGGGAGTGTCTCTGTTTTGTTTGTGGCTTGGGTGACAGTTTTTAGAAGAATGATGTCAACTAAGGGACAGCACCCATGACTGAGGACATGAAACTGAACTAGCCCGGCCCAGATAAGAGAAAGTAATGCAAAACTAACATAACATAATGCAATTAGTTACTTTTTATGGAGTAAGACAATATTTGAATGCATTACTAACCATAAAAAGTAACTAACACAATTAACAAGTAATATAATTAGTCACTTTTTAGGGAGTAACGTAATATTTTAATGCATTACTAACCATAAAAAGTAACTAAGTAACACATTTAGTTACTTTTTAAGGGAGTAACTCAAAAATGAAATGTATTACTATCCATAAAAAGTAACTAAGTAATATAATTAGTTGATTTTTAGGGAGTATTGTAATATTTGAATGCATTACTAACCATAAAAAGTAAGTAACACAATTAACAAGTAATATAATTAGTTGATTTTTAGGGAGTATTGTAATATTTTAATGCATCACTAACCATAAAAAGTAACTAAGTAACACATTTAGTTACTTTTTTAGGGAGTAACTCAAAAATGAAATGCATTACTAACTATAAAAGGTAACTAAGTAACACAATTAGTTACTTTTTAGGGAGTAGCACAATATTTGAATGCATTACTAACCATAAAAAGTAAGTAACACAATTAACAAGTAATATAATTAGTTGATTTTTAGGGAGTAGCATAATATTTGAATGCATCACTGTTAGATGTAATCTTCCCCAACACTGCCTCTGCTGTGCTTTACTGGCTGAAGACTTCAAACTGCTGCCGAGCATCTAACGAGGGGTTCAACAATCAATGTTTTCTTTCACGAGGATGAAGACAGCTAGAGAGACGCCTACATGATGGACTTCTCCTGACCATCTCTGCACAGAAAATAAACTGTTATTGGCCACAGCATTGAAACAAAAGACACTGCATGTACGTGTGCCTCATCAGTCAACACTTAAGAACTGTAACCCTGTAGTTCAATCAGCTCTATGTGAATGATGTTCTTGGATTATATAAATCAACCGTTACTATCTCTGATTGAACATCACCCCGTTTGACCCTCAGTACTAATAAAACATCCTCAAGCACTCCTGGTATGAGCGCGCTCATGCTGTAAAGTGCAAGGCCACGCTGAGTGTGACCACATGAAGTTTTACAATCAAACGGGCTTGTTATGCAACTGAGTTGTGTAATACAGAAGGATTATATATTTCACACCTCTTCAAACATGTACTCATGTTGAAATGCAGAACAATGGTAAAGGGCTGGCTCTGACTTCAGATCTCTCTCGCTCAGTTGTGAGGGCGATTCCTGCAGTGATATGCATGAGAAGCATCTCTGCGAATGCAATCTTTTTGAGTTGTTTTCATACCAGACTGCAATGCTGCACAAAGTGGGGACAATCTGTTTTATGGAAACATTTGGTGCATTGGTCCTATTCATTCACTTAGACTAAATGTTTCATAACATTATTCCTAATATCAACTATGAAATCACTGTGTCTACGTTAATGCACCCTATATGATAATCAGAGTGATTAATAATCCACACAGGTGTAGTATGATCGATAATACAGGTTACAGTGGATTTTATTGAAATATAATTTCATCTTGGATTCTGACTTATGGCTGTGTATGTAGCAGCACAGTGAATTTTCCAGTGTCTCTGAGGATTTGGTGTTTATATAATGTCTCTCTCTCTCTCTCTCTCTCTCTCTCTCTCTCTCTCTCTCTCTCTCTCTCTCTCTCTCTCTCTCTCTCTCTCTCTCTCTCTCTCTCTCTCTCTCTCTCTCTCTCTCTCTCTCTCTCTCTCTCTCTCTCTCTCTCTCTCTCTCTCTCTCTCTCTCTCTCTCTCTCTCCCTCTCTCTCTCTCTCTCTCTCTCTCTCTCTCTCTCTCTCTCTCTCTCTCTCTCTCTCTCTCTCTCTCTCTCTCTCTCTCTCTCTCTCTCTCTCTCTCTCTCTCTCTCTCTCTCTCTCTCCTCTCTCTCTCTCTCTCTCTCTCTCTCTCTCTCTCGCCTCTCTCTCTCTCTCTCTCTCTCTCTCTCTCTCTCTCTCTCTCTCTCTCTCTCTCTCTCTCTCTCTCTCTCTCTCTCTCGTTCTCTCTCTCTCTCGTTCTCTCTCTCTCTCTCTCTCTCTCTCTCTCTCTCTCTCTCTCTCTCTCTCTCTCTCTCTCTCTCTCTCTCTCTCTCTCTCTCTCTCTCTCTCTCTCTCTCTCTCTCTCTCTCGTTCTCGAACTTGAACTCGGAGAGGAAGCAAGCAGCCCACTTCCTATCGTCATGGTAACAGCATGTGAATGCGTTGAGCCAGAGCATCGAGCTAGAGAGAGACGGTGATCGAGTGGGAACAGCAGCATCACACGGCACGGCTCGGTCTCCAGAGCGAATGAAAGGTAAGACGAAGGACGATTGGGTTTGGTCATCCTCAGAGATCTGGGAAATGTGCTTTACTGCGTTTAAAGGTTTGTTGATTCCATGCCTTTGTCTGTGACGTTTGTCCTCTGCAGCAATATTGTGTATTTTGGCAAAGTCACCTCTTGAACTTCGCAGTTTCTTAAACGGGTTCATTTAGCCTTGTATTTTGCATAGTTATTTCAAGCTGTCATGGGTGTCATGCACATCAGTATGGTTACAAATCATACATATTTCTGTCTGTAAGCAGCAACGTCACAGTGCACACGCAGGAGCATGTGAGGAGCAAGATGAGTGCTTTTCCTCCAGTGTTTTGTTGATCTGAAAGATTCCTTTGGTAACGGCGCTCGTGACCACTGGTCAGTGATACCACTGATTATAAACACAGAGCGACAGGTTGTCGAGGTTTGAGCTATAGAAAAGCAGGTGTAAACATTTGGTATCATTTTCTGAGCGAGCATCAGGTTGATGGCGTCCTTCTCAGCAAGAAGCTTGGCTCTTTGTATTTTCTATTCCTTCTTTTCTATTTCTTCTCTTAGATACACTGCATCTACAACATGTTAAAGATGTCCTTGCATATTTAAATACAGTTAGTAATGGCCTGCCTCTGTTTTGAGTGAATACAATGAATGCATTCACATAGATGGTGGTGCGTTTGGCTGTCTGAGACACTTTAAGGATTTTTAAATAGATAAATGGACATCAGTTTGAATAATCTTGTCATTTGAAAGATATTAATATTCTGTGCTATAATTCTGGTTTTGCTATTTTTCCAGCAAAGAGGCGTAACGTGACATCATCAATTAATTAATATTATATTAATAATGCGTATATTATTTTACCCAAGGCCCTTACGAGATTGAGGGGAGATATATAACAAATGGAAATCACAACTTTAAATGCACATTTTTATTTCAAGACTGGCAAAGAATAGATTTTATTTTATTTTATTTTATTTACAATCATCAAGGCCAGCCTGGGTACCACTTTAATATAGGGACCAATTCTCACTATTAACTAGTTGCTTATTAGCATACCTATTATTAACATATTGGTTGTTTATTAGTATTTATAAAGCACATATTCTGCATGACCATATTCTACATCTCTAATACTATCCAATACCTAAACTTAACTACTACTATTAATATGCAGCAAATTAGGAGTTTATTAAGGCAAATGTAATAGTTAATAGCAAGAATTGAAGCTTAAAATAAAGCATAACCCAGTCTGTTTTGGCCTTCATCTGAGCATTAATCGTCTCTACTCTTCAATAAAATAACATGGTGGCTCCCTACAGTACTGAAAAGTTATACTTTTGTATACAGCCTTCATTAAAGCAATCATGCTTCTCGTTGTCCGTCGCCAATCGTGATAAAAGCATGTGGAAATACAGTTGAGATGTCTCTTGGCTCTGCTTTCTGTCTTTATATGGATTAACAGGTAACTGTTTCCATGGCAAACACCCACTCATGTGCCAAACAAAGATAGCTCAACATTTGCAGATTTTCTCTTCCACACTTTTTAGTCCACTCTGTTTAAAGCATTTGGATATTGATATCACCCATGAGTGGAAAAGATTTATTTTATAGCGTCACAGCCCTGCAATGAATTACTCTTTCTGTCGCCGCAGGTTGTGTAGGAGCTAATGGAATATCTCTGCAACTGATACATGGGAAAGTGCTGAACTAAAATCGAATATGGAAAACACAACCTTGGTTTGTTCTGCCCAAGGCTGGTGCGGCCCGAACGTTTCCACCTTTTCTTCTGAGTGGGATGATAACGTGAACTCCTTCCTGATGGCACCTGACGTGATCAAACCCCCTCCACAGTTTCAGGACACAGAGGAGCTGAGCCAGGCATCACCCACTGCCGTGAAAAGACGAGATAAAGACTGCGTGAAGAAAGAGCGTAGGAGTCGACCAGCCAGTAACATAGAGCTCCACAGACGCTCCTTGTCACTTTCCACCACTGTCAACTCCAACCCAGGTGTGGTCCGGCGCCGGTGCGAAAGCTATGCACTTTCATATCCCAGCAGCAGCTCAGAGGACAGCGGGAGCGACAACACCTCCGTCAGGAGAGGAGATCGACTCCCGGATGCCGTGCCGCGATCTAGACCCCGGAGCATTGTCCTCAAGAAGGCCAAAATGAAACCGGCTCCACCTGTGCGAACAGTGTCGCTGCAAAGGCTCGCGGCGGAGAAGTGTTCAGAACACGAATTACAGGGGCTTCCTCTGAAAAAAGACGCCCAAAACATCATGATACTGCCAGATCTCATTCCAACCTCAAAGCAAGAAGTTGGTAAGAGCAAGAAACCAACCGCTGAAGCACCTGGCAAGGCACTGAAGACGTCTGTCTCTAGTCACCGAGCACTAAATGAGCTTCGATCCAGCGAACCATGCAAGTCGGGCTTGGGCCCATCTGTGGCAACTCCAATAAACCAAGGTAATTATGAAATAAACACATCCACGTCTTCTTCCCACTCCTCGCCCTCCCAGCCTTCCATCTCTTCTCCTTCCAAACGCTTCGGGTCGAACTCTCCATCGAGTGGCTATGCAAGCCAATGCGAAACACCCACTCAATCAGTCCTGTCCTCAGGACCTTCTCAGCTGGGAGGCAGAATGCGTCATAAGCCTTCGAGTGTTATTCCTGGCCAAAGGGCGAGAAACCACAACGCAAGGCTATCTCTTCAGCTCCCTGAACTTCAGCAGCACACTCCTGATCCAGAGCCTTGCGTGGTTCAGCCAAAAGTAAACCGCCGCTACTCGGACAGCACCGAAGCCACCAGACCCAAGCAAAGGATGAGTAACAGTTTGTTGATTATGCCTGTGGTTACTCAGGAGGACTTGAACAACGTGCATTTACGCTCGGTTAGCAGCTCTGATCTTGAGAATGCCCAGGAGACTACAGCGGACGTTATCAAGGAGGAGATCTCTTTAAGCCCTACAAACCACCAAAAAGCCAAACCTCCAGTGGCTCCCAAGCCCCAGAGAAATAAGTGGCCGCCCAATGCCATGGTTCAGGCACGTTTTGGAACGGCTTCTGATCCAGAACCGACGACAGTCAAGCCCAGTGCGAGAGCGGAAGATATTTACGCAATGATTAACAAAGTGAAACCCACAGTGACTGTACCATCTCAAAGTACTGACCAAGCACATCATCTGAAGCAGCAGAAGGACTGCTATTTTTTGGAAGGACAGCCAATGAGAGAGTCCCATCAGCCACAGAATCCAAATGTGCTCCCCGTCAGCACAACCACCTTCTCTAACAAATCTGAACTTCATAAGAAGCGAAGAGCCCCTCCACCGCCTCTGACGAAGACACCAGCTGTGGACAATTCATTTTATTATAACTCAGCTGATCAGAAAAGCCCAGACGATTCCTTGTCTCCAAGTAAACTCAAGTCTCCGAAGTCTCCGAACTCTGCAAGTCAGTATCATGTGACCCTATACGGGGTCATTCCATCTTACCCTATGGTCATCGAGCAACAGCACTCAAATGCACCAGGTAAGAGAACTGTACTGGACCGAATTTCATCTTTCAGTTTGTGAAACTGCTCTATCCCAATGTATCATATCCAGTTCTTAATGTCAACAGAACAGCCAACGTACGATGTAGAGAAGAGGGACCGAATGCCCGACCTTGGACCGCTACAACTGGTAGGAGAGGAAGACGATGTGTTTCTTTACAAGTCCAAATCCCAAACAACGGAGGACCTGTTCACCATAATTCACAGGTTGATTAGCACTGCTGCAAAATACCCCCTTAAATATAAAGGTGCTTAAAAGGTTCTTCACAGCGATGCCAGAGACCCCCTATGATTGTAAAGCGCTTTGGGTGTATAGCAATACACAATAAAAGCACTATATAAATGATTCACAGAAGAATCATCAGTCAAAGGTTCTTTAAAGAACCATTGTTCTTATCTTTTTATAATCTGAACAACCTTCTTTCAGCACAAAGAACATTTTGTGAGACAGAAAGGTTGTTTAAAGTTCTTTATGGAGCCATTTAGACATTAAAAGGTTCTTCTATGGCATCGTGAAGCACCTTTATTTTTTAAAGTGTGCTGTTGTGTCCAGCACAGCTCCAGTCTTGTTTTGGACTTGGCTTCTAAATTCTCTACTCGTGTGGTTTTCCCATTTTGCAGGTCTAAAAGAAAGCTCCTGGGTCGTAAAGACTCCTTGGAAAACAAGCCGGGTGACCCGGGCACTCAGACACTCAGCAGCGGAGCGGCCAAGATCAGCTCTCAAAATGACAACTTCATGGCTTTTCTGAGAAGGACAAGAAGCGCCAAGGCTGGTTGCAGTGAACGATCTCAGCCACAGAGCTCCTCAGAAGCTCCAAGCCCACGGCCACCATCGCAGAAAGCATGACCCACTGCAAAAACAGCTATGTACAGTCACATGGTCCATAAAGCACCTTTTCCCCAGTCGTGTTTTATATCTAAATTAGTTTCTGAAACATTGAAAGTATCACGAAACCGGCCTGTAAATATGTGCTTTTGTTTTGAATGAGATCTAAAGTAGAAGTTAAAACGTATATCTTCCGTATGGTATTGTGAATGATACACATTTGTAAATTCAAATATAGCTTTATGTGTTAATATAAATGTTTTAAAAGTTGAGACGCTATCCTGAGAAAATACAGTTCTCGTCACTATGTTACTGAATATTAAAACATGAATAATTCGCTGTGTTTGGACTTCATCCATGAGTAAGACTAATGTATATCAATGACTGTTTTAAAGATGTTCTGCTGTAGATTTGCACATGTTCAGTATATTAAATGACTTTTCAGAAGTAACTCTTGAATATGTTTGTGTTTCTCAGAACATTGTACGGGATTTTCACCCTTTGCATGCTTGTTTCGTGTTTACAGAAATCATATTTAGTATTGCATATAGTTTAATCTGATCTCCAACAGAAAGTGTGTCTATCATGTATCTCGTCGTATCAAATAGCATTAAATATGTGGGATGTGTGAGGAAGAGCTGCCAGACATAACACGGAATAATTCCTTATGAATTAATATAATCTTCAGGTTGCATTGACGTAAAACAGCCTGACTTTGAAGGGTTTATTACACGTGTCGACCTGTAAGAGACGAAGACCCTGGACCACAAAACCAGGCTTAAGTGTCAATTTCTCGAAATTGAGATTTGTGCATAATCTGTAAACTGAATAAATCATCTTTCCACTGATATGTATGGTTTGTTATGATAGGACAATATTTGGCGAGATACAACTATTTGAAAATCTGGAATCTGAGGATGCAAAAAAATCATAATATTGAGAAAATCACCTTTAAAGTTGTACAAATGAAGTTCTTAGCAATGCATATTACTAATCAAAAATGAAGTTTTGATTTATTTACGGTAAGAAATGTACAAAATATCTTCATGGAACATGATCTTTACTTAATATCATAATGATTTTTGGCATAAAATAAAAATTGATAATTTTGACCCATACAATGTATTTTTGGCTATTACTACAAATATACCCCAGAGACTTATGACTGCTTTTGTGCTCCAGGGTCACATTTGTGAAAACATCTGAACTTTCTCCTGTAGCAGAGTTTATTATTTTATTATCATGAATAGGATACTGCATGAACATTGGCTTTTGCTGCATTATGAGGACATTTCTCCTATATCAACACTCCTACTCATGACATTTGACATGGTAACTTTACTACAAGATATACAGTAGCATGCATGCAGTTAATATTGCATTACAATCAATTCAGTTTGAATTCATAAAGACGTTGAGCTTGTGTCTTGGTACTTCTGTTAGACAACCCAAGCTGAACAAAATAAGATGTTTGGATAAAGATGTGACAAAGTGCTGTGCTCTTAACTATACAGCAACTATATGAGACTATACACATATATAGGCCTCAGCGCTGAAAGTGCTAAATACATTTGAATATATAATAGCTACATATTTCAATAAATGCTAAAGTCAACATTTTGTCAATGCTGATTACATGTAATCTGGATTATGTAATCAGATTCCAAATATTAAGTACTTGTGATTAGAGTATATTATATTTAAAATACTCATAATCAGATTACAGTCACGTTTTTATGGATTACATGATTACTCAATGGCAGGAAATTAATTTATTGATTCTCCATAATTCTTCTTTTTTCTCTTTTAATATTTCTTTCTAAAAATCCTACTTTGTCACACCGTTTAAGTTAAACTATATTCACAACTGTCATGTAAATACATGTCAAACCATGCTTAAGAAGATGAAGCACACCTTAAACAAATAATCACGCAGGTTATTAAACAAACACTGGTGATGTATATCTGTATATCATGATCTTTTATTCTGATGTTTATGACCTGGAAGACTTTGGACATGTAATGTGTACTAATGTTTATTCATATAATGCATTGTAATATAATGCTTTTATAGCATTGGTATAAAAAATGGAATGTATTTTCTTTCTCTTTGTTTTTTCATATCAATATAGTACAAGTCAGATTAAAAAAGTTATGTAAAAAGTCAGATTGCATTACTTTAAATGAGTAATAGATTGTGTTATTAATTACAGCTTGTAAGTAATCTACTCTCTACCTCTGATCACTATTATTATAATCACGTTTACTAGATAATATTAATAGTGGAAAATCATATTTCTGAACTGTAAAGTGAGAAGCGTCTATATTCAGTAGTGTTAGAGGACACAGTGTGTTTCATGATGAGAGAATATGAAGTTCTGTTGGTCGCTGTAGTTGGTTATGATCTGTAATGTAAAAACACTGTTGGGTTTTGTTAAGGAACCAGCGCGATGCTAACCTCTTCTCTATTAGCATGCGGTGGAGTAATCGTGTCACAGCTTCATAACTAGTCCACAGCAGACTTCTTTTGACCTCGTTCATGTGCATACCGGAAAATACACATTTGTTCAGTAATATAGTGATAATGATAAACATTCAACTCCGGGAAACTGCCAAAAATTGCCATGATACTTTAACTGATTCATAAACCCAATTACAGTACGCAGCAAAAACAACACACCCCAAAACTGCTTTTTATAAATGATTTGATAAATATACAAAACATCATGTTTGTGTCACTTTCATGTGAACTGGTATGAAAATACCAATATTCAAAAGGTTGAAATAATGTCACACAGGTGTCTCCTCTTCTTGGCTTTATCTCCACGTCTGTCATACTTCTGTATGTTATTCCCAGGATTGGGTCGGAGGATCTTGTTCTGGATACAGACGGTCACTCCTGGGATCTGAAGCAGGCCGATCCAGTCTCTGTGTCCTGTCTTCTGTGCTCTTTCTTTAGTTTTTTTCAGGGTGTATTCTCTGTTATTGCTTCATGTTTCCATGTCAGCCGTCCTAGAGACATTTCTCATGACCTGTTTTGGTTATTTCATCTGGTGCGAATGATCATCTCAAATTATGTATTTGTCATTGCATGTAGCACACAAGCTATAATTCCCATTTTACAATACATGAATGAACCAGCATTTAAAAGACATCCGCTTGAGTGAAGCGTCGAGCTCCTCACACAGTGTTCAGATGAACCTGGACGTTATCTCAGCGTCTCGTATACATGCATGTCATGTGACTGTACATTTATGACATCCAGCTTTTAATGTTGTGTCATCTTTTCTAAAATCGTATTTTATTGTTATGTGTTTATCTATAAATATGAATTCGTTAAATTGTATTTTATTTCTTTATTAAGTCTACCAGGGGATGGGATGGGTTTAAATCTGCACAGATGCTTTTTGTTTTATTGTTCCCAGAAGAACATTTAATAAACAGTTGTTAACAATATATGTGACCCTGGAGCACAAAACTAGTCTTAAGTCTCTGGGGTATATTTATAGCAACAGCCAAAAATTTATTTTATGGTTAAAAATTATCGATTTTTATTTTATGCCAAAAATCATTAGGATATTAAGTAAAGATCATGTTCCATGAAGATATTTTGTACATTTCTTACCGTAAATATATCAAAACTTAATTTTTGATCAGTAATATGCATTGCTAAGAACTTCATTTGGACAACTTTAAAGATGATTTTCTCAATATTATGATTTTTTTGCACCCTCAGATTCCAGATTTACAAATAATTGTATCTCAGACAAATATTGTCCGATTGTAACAAACCATTTTTTTTTCAGATGATGTATGAGTCCCAATATCGAAAAAATGTACACTTGAGACTGGTTTTGTGGTCCAGGGTCACACATACATATATATATATATATATCAGCTTGATGTTATTGACTGTGCTCTCAGTATTTTTTGTTCATGTTGCACTTTCTGATATGGCAATAATCTTGGACTTATACTGACACCTAGCGGTAGGAATGCAGCATGATACAGTTGCTTTTGGAAAATCATAACTCAGTGACTCAATAAGTCATGCTCGGTTCCTAGTTACAGAATATGTGCCTGTCTTCCAACAATTAATATGAAATGAAATATCCTGACGGACAGCGCTGGAATGAGCAGCCAGAGAAGCCAGATAAACGACCTGTTTTTGATGAAATATTAGAACAGGTACATTGTATTAGTCTTTTGCCCAGTTTCACAGACAAGGCTTAAGTTTAGTCCTAGACTAAAATGCATTTTTGAGCTGTCTTAACTGAAAGCAGCTTGCACTATCATTTCTTAAAATATGTCAGTGCCATTGACTTGTATCAAGAATCACACCATTAACTTTTTCTTCCAAATCACATACATTTTTTTGACAAAACTTCAGTTTAAATAATGTATTTAGTCCTGGCTTAATCTAAACCCTGTCTGTGAAACCAGGCCTTTTTTCAGTCATGTGTTTTAATTGGCAGTAGTTGAATTTATTTTTTATATATATATATAATCCAAATGCTTGTGTGTCTTGTGGATGATCCTGCTGTGAAATACTAATGGATAATTTACACACCTCCAGAAATAAACTTCACACACAGCAGCAGCTCCAACTAAGATCGAGGCTTTGAGTTCAGGGCTGATGTTACTGGTCCTTCTTGCTGTGTTACGTGCCTAAAGATGCTCTGAAGAAAGAGCGAGGAAGCTCTCACGCGTCTGACATGTGTGCAGCTGCTCCTAATGGAAAGCAATGAAGAAAGAGTCATGATGCGTCATCACTGTGAATGCTGATGGTCATGAGTCGTGAGAACTGAAACATCTCAGATGATCACTGAAGATCACTGACGGAAGAGTGTGTCTTCTTAACTGATTGTTACACTCTTAACAATAAAAGCTTCTTTATTGGCATGAAGACATGCATGTAAGCTTTTCATTGTAAAAACGTTCTTTATAGTGCACAACTGTTCTTCAGATTACGTGTTGTAAAATGTTCTCAATACTAAGAATATTTTTTTAAAGAACCATTCTCTTAAAGGTTCTTTGGGAACTAAAAATGGTTCTTCTCCAGCATCGCTATGAAAACCTCCTTTGGCACTTGTATGAGTGTATTAGTGCTGGATGAGGAGAACATATAATTCTGCAAGGCAATGTCTGTTTGAAGGTTAAACAATGAGACATTTTCAGAATAAAAATGGAAAATACATTTGCAGTTTCAAGATATAACCGTTCAAATGTTGAGCAAATGATGACCTTCAGAAGAGGTCAACATCAAAGTTGCATTGAAGCGTTCAAAAGACGCTGATTGTGCTGAAAAATTGCCTTTATTTCTTTCTTTTTTTGCACTCTTAGTAATGTAGACAATGGTCGCATGTCAACAACCCATACCTTTAAAAAAAATCATTTTAGTAAGAGGATCACTGGTTGTATGTGACTCTGATCAACTCATTAATGTTTGAAACCCACGTGTGAATGTGTAAACACCACTAATGACCGTTTATATAGTTAAAAGCCTGATATCTGTACAATAATCACATATAATATCCTGCTAAAATATGCAAACTCAAGGACTTCATGAATGCTTCCAGTCCACATGTTTTACTGCATTAAGCTGATACCTGAATTATTCATTTAGGGGAATATTAACATTTGAAACCTTCATTTGAGTGCAGATTCAAGTGATTTATGTTTCTTTCCCAATGCTAAATCCGTATATACTCATATAAATCATAGTTTCATCTTGTTTGTTGTGTGCTGTGTTGAGTTAAGATAACGTCTCCACCTCAAGGTTAGTTTGTTGAAGCAGTAGTTTTGCTTTGATATAACTACATATGTTGAATTTGTGCAGCATTGATAACAATGCAAATAAGATAATTCAATAAAGCCTGCTCGTTTTGATCTCCTGCGTCTTCTCCTGATTCTTGTGCTGATAGAAGAATGTGTTTTGATATGTTATCTGATGAAGAGAGTGTCAGCAGGATCGATGAAGTGAATTCAGATAAAACATGATTTATTATTTATTATTAGAAGTGGAAGCATCTGATGAAAAGTGCACGATAGTCATATGAGATTATAGAACTAAACAAAGTTCAGAAAGGACTTTCCTCATCCTCACAAAGATGAAGGAGCTTCAGGTCGTGTAATATTTTCATTTAATTCAGATCATATAATATATTATTTGGATGGTATATCAATAAACATGATTTGAGATCATGCACTCCAGGCTAATGTTTGTTCAGGTAAAGTGGGTCATCTGATTTATGAAAATTGATCCTGCATCTTAATTAGAAATTATAAAAACACATAAAAACAAATATTCTACACAATATTTGAAATGTGAATTTTGATGAAAATGATTTCTACACAATATTTGAAATGTGAATTTTGATGAAAATGATTTCTACACAATATTTGAAATGTGAATTTTGATGAACATGATTTCTACACAATATTTGAAATGTGAATTTTGATGAAAATGATTTCTACACAATATTTGAAATGTGACTGTAACACAAGGCAAACAGAGAACTGAGTAGGAGGATCTTTTCATATTATAACCCATTCTCTGTCTGTTTTCTCTAAATGGACTTTAACTTCAACCGTGACCATATTTTAAGCTTTATTCTCTGATCTATATTTTGTCATTCCAGATTCATTTCTCTTTTCCTTTCTTTCATCTCTGACTTGAATCTCCTGACTGCACACACATTTCTATTTTCTAAAAAGTATTTATAAACCAATCAGAGAATTCAGTAATGAATGTGAGTAGAATTAGTGACGATTCAAGGTGCACAACATTATGCTGTGAAAGTATAAAGCCATGTTTTTATATTTGATATGTTTTGTTCAACATGAACATGTTCTGGTCACTACACGGTTTCTGTGCTTCTCTGCTACTTCAGTGTAATGACTTAGAGATTATTATAAACTGATCTGAAGTGTAATAATATTAATTATAAAGAATGAGTAGGAGTGTCCAACCTTTTGACTGATAGATAATCGCGAGATAATCAATGTCTATCATTAAAATCCATGTCAATATTAAAAAGATGTGACACTTTATGGAGAGTTAATTTGAAAAAACAGTTTTTAAAATCATCAAAAATTATGATTATTTCATTGTGCATTGAATTAATTTCATCAGTTGAAACTAAATGTATTTATTTTGCAAATAAACTCTTCATGTATTTTTGTAAAATCCTTATTTTCGTTACAAAGATATTATTCCAGCACCAGAGTCTGCACACAGGCAGACGGCAGACGCTGTTGCTGGATTGACGGCTCTGATTGGTTTAGAGGACTGTCCATCACAGCTTTTATTCGCGAGCGGACCAATCAGAGGCGTCTGCTGACCCCGTTCACCCCGCGCTGTGCGCTGACGTGCTCGTCACGTGATGTTTTCGCTGGGCTGTAGTGATGTGTAGCCACCATGAGTGAAGCGGGCAAATAAAGATTTATAATGGCAGCGAGCGATGATGGAGGCTCTGCGAAGATGCAACGTTTCGTCGCGCTGAATAATCATCACGGGGATACGTCGGAAAGCAGCACGGATCACTCGAACGCGTAATTGTATCTGAGCTACGAACCCGAAGCCGACAAAATGGGCCGTGCATCAGTGTAAAGCGGAGGTAAAGTGACCTTTCATCGCATTGTCCCATGGAAGATCGGCCGCGTTTACCGAATCACTGCGTGATGTTGACACTGGAGACACAACCGCGGCGCGCTGTCACAAAAGCGCCCGCGGGCAACGGCCACATCTCTTGTTCTACCGGGGAGCCTCCATCCTCCTCCTCCTCCACCTCAATCAATAACAGCGGCTCCCGTTTGCCCATGCACTTAACGGCCTCCTCTCATTCTCAGCCACAGAGGAGGTACCATCCGCCTTACCACTTTAAAGTGCATCATCTGTTCCCGGATGAGAACCCTCAGGATGCTGTATTGAGGAAGAACATGCCACCGCTCCAGTATAAAGTGCACGACTCTGCCTTCTGCCGTGTACTGAGTGCCGACACCACTGCTGCTGCCCTGGCCGCTGCCGCCGTCTGCTCTGGCGGTGTGGACAGGGACATATGGAAATGTGGCTATCTCAGAAAACAGAAGCACGGCCACAAGAGGTTCTTCGTCCTGCGGGGCCCCAGCAACCTCGGGCCCAGTCGGTTGGAGTATTACGATAGCGAGAAGAAATTTCGAAACGCCCTTAAAGCTGCTTCCTCCGGTGTTGCTTGCCCTGCCAAGAGGGTGATTTATCTGTCCCAGTGTTTTACGGTGAACAAGAGGGCTGATGCTAAGAACAAATACCTCATTGCCCTTTACACTAAAGATGAGTATTTTGCCGTGGTGGCGGAGAGCGAGCAGGAACAACAGGAGTGGTACTTGGCCCTCACCGAACTTATGACGGAGGGGAAAAAGGGGCAGCTAGACAACGACGAACTCGACGACGGCTATGGGACGATTTCACCAGGGACTATTTTCAAGGAGGTGTGGCAGGTCAACGTCAAACCTAAAGGCTTGGGTCAGACCAGGAATCTAATGGGCGTGTACCGTCTGTGCCTTTCCACAAAGACCATTCACCTGGTGAAGCTGAACTCGGAGACGCCTGCCGTCAACCTGCCGCTAATGAGCATTCGCCGCTGCGGCCACTCCGAGAGCTTCTTCTTCATCGAGATGGGCCGCTCTTCTTCCATTGGCCCCGGTGAAATCTGGGTGCAAGTCGAGGACTCGGTGGTTGCGCAGAACATGCATGAGACCATCCTCGACACCATGAAGGCTCTCAAGGCCTTTCCTGACTTCAGGCCGCGGAGCAAAAGCCAGTCCTCCGGCTCGATCCCCATGCCGTTCATCACTACACGCCGACATTTCGGCAACCTTCCCCCAAGCCAAACCGGGCTGCAGCGCCCCTCCAGGACAGATTCGGTGACGGGCACGCCGCCTACAGGGAAAAACAGAGGGCGAGGCCAGCGCTACCGGACCTCCAGTGAAGGTGAATGCACTCAGGATCGCCCCCTCAGCTCTGGAACAGGCAGCCTGGTGCATCTAAATACCCCCGTTCTCAGCGTGGGCCGAGAGGAGACCGGCAGCTGCTGCGCCCACGCCTCACCCGGTTCGAGCCACCACACCCGGTCCGCTTCCCTCCCTGTGTCTCAATTCCTATCTGCCACCAGCCCCATCAGCGTCTCCAGCAGCAGCGGGCACGGCTCGGCCTCCGACACGCACACTCGCCCCTCGAGCTCCTCTATTTGTGGCTCCCCTAGTGACGGAGGCTTCAACTCGTCCGATGAGTTCTGCCCCAGCCCGTGTGACTTCAGGTACTTTCACGCAAGTTGCACCACGCCCGAATCCCACGGCAGCACTCCGCCCATTCGGGAGGACTATCGGCTGACTGAGTACATGACCATGGATTGGCACAGAGATGGGGCAAGGACTTTTGAGGAGGAGAGCAGTTACATGGAGAAGACTTTCCTCAAGCTTGCACATTCGTCCAAACCGAAGCTTGGCAGCGGTGGTTTGAGTATCACGCAGCAGAAAGCTACACAAACCTCATCCTCTTTAGACGAGTCGAGCCCGGTGGAGTCGAAACGACACCAGGTTTGCTCGTGCCTGTTGAAGTCAGCCTATAAGTCTTACTCTGAATTACATCACCCAAACAAGCCTCCCTTGCTCAGCTCCGAGTGTCAAAAGAAGCTGCCAAAAGACGACGGCTACATGCCCATGATGTACAGAATTGCTCCCTCTCCGAATGCAGATTACATCCCTATGCAACCCCGAGCAAACCACCCTGCCACCCTGGACATTCACCCCTGTTCCTCGCAGCAAGCGGACCGATACGGCTACATGATGATGCTCCCGGGCGACAGCCCCTCCAGTAGGGAGCAAACAGAGTATGACGACTACATGGACATGTCCCAACTTACCGTTGCCGAAGGCTTTTCACAGGCATCGCCCGAAGGTCCGAAGACCTCATACTTCTCGCTCCCACGCTCCTACAAAACCCCATCACGAGAAAAGCGCAAAAAGATGGAATACATTCCCATGTCCCCGGCCGAGCCCCCAAGCCCGCCTAGTCCTGGAGAGTACATTCACATGGACTATGGGTCCCGTTCCGCTCACGCCGCTGCGTCTCCACCCTCTGTAAATTCGCCCTCCACTCCACCCCCTTCTCAGCCCTGTTACCGGCACTGTTGCTCCTCACCGGACCATGACTACTTGGGCCTAAACATGGACGACCTCCTGAAGGACCGCCCTCCTCGGCACTCGCTCGTAGCGCCATGGAACCCGCCCAACTACGCCCGCCCCTTAGGGTGCACTTATGGCCAGGCGTCGACTAATTTAGATCCTGAAAAGACGAACGACGAGTGCGGAGATGGTCCGTTGAGAGCAATGCAGCACCTTTGCATCTCCGAGCGTCTGTCGTTCGGTCATACGGAGCCTAAGGTCATCAGAGCGGACCCACAGGGAAGGAGACGACACAGTTCGAGACATTCATCCCCTCGCCTGCTTCTTTTGCTAGTGGTTGCGGAATCAGGCCGTCAGCCAATCAGAATCTCCCTGAAGCTAGCAGATGGCAAAACTCCAGCTCCTTCGATAGCATGTGGTCACACTCGGGCGCCTCCCCCGACTCGGCAGCCCTAGCGACGAGCTCTGCTAGTGGATGGACGCCTCAGAACACCTCATCCAGCTACCTCAACTACATCGCTCTGGACCTGAGAGAAGTGCACAGGGTCACACGAGACACTCCCCCTCCACACACAGCTCACAGTAACCTCCAAGAGAGTGATGCTTATGCTGGTATAGACTTCTCCATTTCGGGAGGACGTGCCACTGCCTCAAAAGGTTGGTTGCATCTCTGTCTCCCCTTATGCTACAAATTAAGTGACAGCTAGTAGTCCTCAAAAAGAGTTTGTCCTGTACAAATGCAAACAGCTGAGGCAGTTATCAGTGCATTGTGTGATTTGTCTATTTGTTAAGATGCAGTTGTGAATTGCATCAGTTTTTTCTTTAATCAAATGAGTCTTTTCTACAGTCCTGAGGAGAGATGATGGAGCAGAATTGTCTGTCAACTTTACACTGGCATGGTGTTGTTATAGTGAGAAGAGAAACTATAACAATAATGCTGTTCCTTTCAAAGATGTTTTTTTTTCTTACTGATTTTCTGAACGGATTGAACATGATTTGAAATGTGTTTTTGCACTTTGAATAGCACTGGGAAAAGAGCACAGAGCGACTGTGCAAACAGAGTTGTGATGTGCAAATATGATATTAAAGGAGTCCACTTGCATGCTGCCTAAAAACCTGTGAACCTAAAAAGCATTCACAGTTTTAACACTCAAGTAAAACCTTTCACCAAGATGACTTAAAATGCTGTTTTTTCTTTCTGGTCTATCACAGATGCATTCTTGCCTCCAATGCCCTACAAAAGTGTTTTCTTGCTCAGCTATATAGATTTAAAAAATAACTTTGTGGGTAACGTTGCACTCACATTGTCATACAAGTAAGCTTAAGTGATTTTTCTTACTGTATTTATAAAAGCTATAAAGAGACTTACACTTATAATGAACAACACATAGAATTCCATATTGCAAAAATTATTTTCTTTATTAGTATTTTCAAGTACAAACATTCAAGCGTTCTTGAATCAAGATAAAGCTAAATGACTTTACATATTAAGTCTTGTTTTATGAAAAATGTATAAAGATTTCGTTTTATTTAAAACAAGAAAAATATCTGCCAATTGGGTACGAAAAATAATCATCAAAGACTAAACAAGATTATTTGTCTTGCCCCATTGGCAGATATTTTTCTTGTTTTAAGCAAAAATAACAAAATTTGTATACATTTTTAAAACAAGACTTAATATCTTAAGTCATTTAGCTTTATCTGGCAGATATTTTTCTTGTTTTAAGTAAAAACTAAAATATGATTTTCAGAAAAGTAATTTTGCTTCTCAAGTAAATATATATTGATTTTTAGAATGTTTAGATATTTGGAAAACAAGTCAAAAACACAAATAAAATAATTATTTTGCAGTGAATATAAGAAAAGGTTATTTTTTCTCTCAATCTCATCATTAAGAGATCATAAGAGATAAGAGGTATATATTTTAAAAACAAATAACTGTAGGTTTTTGCATTTAAGAATTCAGGAACACTCAAAAATTAAAAAAACGAATTGATCCTGTATTTTTTTATGAAGCAAAAAAAGCATATTATTACTATTTTCATAAAGAGTACTCATTTTTGGAGAAAAAAAATACTATCCTGATTTCTATGATGGTTATATTTTTTCTAAAATCAGCATCTGCTGTAACAAAACCCATAATTGGTTAAAATATATACACCATAAAGTGTTTATCAGTCTGTTCTTTTAGGACCATTTAATACTACTATAGTATAATATAGTGAAATACTGATTTGTGCGGTTTCGATATATAAATGGGCTTTACTTCATAAACATAATGAAGATGAATGATGTCCAAAGTGAGTTTTATTGTACATTTGAGCATGCATTGGCTGGAAATCAAACCCAGTCCGAGTTTCATTAATGCATTTCATAACGTGCGCTCTGTCTCCTCACCCTTGCAGATTGAGCGAGTCAAACGCTGGTGCCCGAAGGAGAACCAGGACACGCCGAAGAGCAAGCCTCCTCCTCCTCAGACCTCCAGCAACAAAGACTGAGAAACTGCACAACCTCTGATGCTCTGTGTGTCCCACATAACTGCCTCAACAACCGGTTTCATTTGTCTGTTTTTGTCCGAATGATAATCTGTTTTCTTTATGGTCTTGTTTACTAGAGCGGGTTCGCTAAAGTAGAACTGTGAGCTTCTAGCACTTCTATTTTTGTGTGAAACGCATCATAGCTCTTAGGTTACAGGTTTATGTTTCTCGGATGTAAATAGGAGAAGCTTGTATATCGAGTATCATCTGACACTCGCCGTATTTGAGTATTTTTTCAGGTGTTGGAGCTTGTCCCACAGGCCACTTCTGTGTGTTTTTTTACTTTTTCCGTTGTGTACAGTGAATCATCTCACTCTGGGTGCATAAAAACGTCCCACCGCGAGAGAAATGAAGCAACATCGGGCGAATTCAAAAGCACGAAACGCGTACGAGAGCACTCTTTAGCCTTTGAGACCGTGTTTCCGAGTTAACCGGATGCTACCTCCCGTTCACGCCGTTGGGAAAACGTTCACGAAATCCTTTCAGCCTCGCCTGTATCAAGTATCGCCGACTCTGAGATGCAAAACGCCACCATTTCCACGACTCACACCTTTTCTGTCCTCGTTTGAAATAGCCTTGTTTACATAAATCGGGAGTGAGCCTCGATGTAGCCACCGGTCACAAAACAACGATGTTTACTAATTCTTGTGTTTGCATTTCTAGTCTTACGAACTGCCACAGCACCGAAGGATAACGTCGTGCTACTTTGCATTCCCCACGTGGTACATCCTGTCTGTTAATTTATTGATCGTCTGTGTTTATTTATTGAATCCAGTGTAGTGGCGTTCACCGGTACGAATATAGTACTACTTGCTGAGAAGGGGACTTCAATGTATATACAAGTTCTCAACCCGTTTTCCCCTCATCTCGCTCGAGCCAAGGCTCTTTTGGGGTTTGTTTTGCTTGTACCTGGAAGCTTTATATGAAGAGATGTTGGGTTGTGGTTGAAAGCTGTGTAGTAAGATGTGTAAGTAGTAGTCCAGATTATGTCGGGACGAAACCATACGTCGGTGACATTTCCCCATCTTTCTTTGACTAGCTTTCGTCATGCTATTGTGTCATGATATTGCTTTAATGTGAAATGTGAAAATAAACAGTAGTATGCCGTTTCTTGGGGATTTTTCTACACAATAACTACCGTGACAGCCTGGAAAAAATCTAACTTGTGTTTTTTTATGCTAGGGGCTCTCCTGAGGTTATATTTTGGGGATACTGATATTGTTTGGAAGTGTGTCTTTGCCTTTTACAGTAACTGAAAGGAAGAGCCGGATAAAATAAAAGAGATGGGCAAAGTCTGTCAACTATTTCTGTTCACTTCAGTACTCACTTATGCTGAAAGCTTGTGATTGGGTTGATAATAATGACTGAAGCAGACCATTATCAGCGCCGTCTTCCTTTTGTAAATATTCTCATTTTTGATATCCTTCTCTCGTCGGCACCTCGCTTGGTTTCAAGGACGAGGGTGTTTTTTTTGTTCTGTTAATTTGGTCACTTCTACCTTTTATATATATTTTTTTTTGTGTATATTTATTAGATTGGGTTTGCTTGTAATAGAGCTATTGCAATAAAAAAGTGCCAAGGTATCCGTGACTGAGTCATGTGCTTTTGATTTCTCATGTCTGGTATGATGCAACGCTGCTGTGGACATGTTAAGACCTCGGGTTTTCACGTACGTGTCCTTATCTTAGTTAATACCTGCTGGACACGAAGAGCATATTTACAGCTGAGCAACAATTAGGAAATATAGGAAGATATTATCCATTAGTAAATCAAGTTTCATTACCTAAATTATTATTTAAAGCTAATAACTGAAACACAAAGATGCACTTCATTTCAAATGTTTGGGTTCGGTCATTTCTTTATGTTTCTTATTATAAGCAAAGTTTTATTCAATCAAAAATACAGTAGTAATATTGTGAAATATTACAATAAAAAAAATAACTTTTTGTATTTGAATATATGTTAAACTGTAATTTATTCCTGTGATCAAAATTTAATTTCCAGCATAATTACTCAGTGTCACATGATCTTCAGAAATCATAATAATATGCTGATTTTCTGCTCAAAAACAGTTCTGATTATTATTATTTGGAAGCCAAATATTTTTGTGCTGTTTATTTTTTTCAGGATTCTTTGATGAAGATAAAAAAAAAAAAGAAAATCTTTTTTTATTTGTCATTTTAAGGCATCCGTTCTGAATAAAACATTTAATAATCAAAATCTTATCCTATATATATATATTTATTTAATTTCTTCCCTAGTGAAAAATACATATTTTCAGTATCTGAAATGCATTTATTTCATGCTAAGTATACTACGAATAAAATTACATATTTATGTACTTAATAAAAATACCTTGCAGTTGTACTTTTAGTAAACTGAACTGATAAACTTACCCGTCTGCTAAACTGGAACAACTGATTTTGTAATTAATGCACTTTAATTGTGCAGAAGTAGAGCTAAAGATACACTGAAGTATATCTGATTGTGCTAAAGTGCAAATATTGCAGGCACACTTTAAATATCTTGCACTTAAAGATCACATAATCCTCACCAATAGTGATTCTTAATATTAAGAAACGTGCGTTGTGCACAAGCAGTACTCCAAATAAAGTTGAATTATAATTTTAATATCAATAACTCTCGAGCGATATGTCAGTAAATATGTTTTACAACATATTTTATAAACATAGAAAGACATGAAAGGGACAATATTCACCAATAAATGATAGGATCTCATAATTTAGTAGCTTTACAGTTGATTTCTTTTAAAAAAGTGATCGAAAAATGTGCTGCAGTTTTTAAATATCTTCATTTGAAGGCATATTTACAGATGTGCAGGGGCGGGTGAAATAATGAACCAGTCAGAAAGATTAATATGTCATCAAGAGAGGCACTTGTTTAACCAGTACGGTTGTGATTTTGTTCCTTGAATAACACTGAATTAAAGATATGCATATGATCCGTCTCCTGCAGTCAGGAGGTTGTAAAGAAATCCTCCTCCTCCTCATCCTCCCCATGATACAGTACAGAGAAGTGCATGCAGCTGTCCACAGTTAAAACACACGACCTCTGAACGAGGCTAAACGCACACGAAGCTGCTGCTTCTTTTCCTCACTGATAGGCTCTGCTGTTGTTTTCTGTGCTCGGTGTTGATCGCAGGCACTTGTGCAAGGTTTGATCACACGTTTAGGATCTCAAACTCCTCTTCGGACTCAAAGAGCTTGTCTGGGGACTCGATGAACTCTAGAAGAACGAGCACAGACGTAAGAACATAGTCTACTTTGAGTCACGCTCTATGAAGCCTGTGTTTGTTATGTATTCATTTTGAAAAACCCTTATAAGAAGAAGTCATAACTCATGAATAATTGTAACAGTTATAATACATTACAGTGCTGTTATGAGCTTTAAGAATATGATAATGCATAACACACGATAAACAGCATATTATATCCACACAAGTTATAATGGATTATATTTGTTGTGTTGATAATTAGTGCTGGTCAACGATTAATCATCCAAAATAAAAGTTTTGTTTACATAATATGTGTGTGTGTGTGTGCTGTGTATATTTATTATGTGTATAAACACACACACATGCATGTATATATTTAATACAAATCTTATGTTTATATATTAAATATATGTATATATAATACAAATTATATGAATATATATATGCATGTTAATACATTTAAATATGTTCTATATATATACTGTATGTGTGTGTCTATATATATATATATATAATAAATATACACAGTACACATACATATATAAACATAAACTATTAGTTGATTAATCATTGCCCAGCACTATTTATAAATCTCATATCAGTATCTTTCTACATTTCACTAGTGTTTTACTGCCTAAAGTAATAACAAATACAATATTCTTGTAAATATTCACAATCCACACGACTCAAGTGAAAAGATGCTTGTTTGCAGGAAACAAATCCATCATTGAGATGTTTTTAACTTCAAACGGTTGTTTCAGTCCATAATCCATAATCATGCTTCCTCCAGTCGTCTGAATCTGAATCTCTTACAAGCCCAGACAGTCCAGAACTGCTCGAAACAAATACATGGATGGGTTTGGATGTGAGAGACAACAGACGATGCACCTTTCACTGAAGAAAGCATTATTATGGATTATAAAATGTCTTAATGATGGATTTGTTTCAGAGTTTGGCTTCTCCAGATGTTAACTGATGGACTGGATTATTGTGATGTTTTTATCAGACTCTCATTATGACGGCACCCATCCACTGCAGAGCATCCATGGCTGAGACACTGATGCAGTGATGCATTTCTCAACACCACTGGGCTTTTTCCTCCGTACCTGCTCCTGTGGTCTGCACCTCTGGTTTGGTGGGAGGAACGAACGGAGGCCAATGAGACGGGTGTTTCTCTACCAGCTCGAACATCCGCAAATGTCTTTTCTCGAGGAGCTCCTTAAAATCAGAGCCAAATAATGAAAGCAAGTTAAAACTGTGAAGAAAGCGAGCTGGTAAATCATGTTCTTGATCTAACCTGCTGAACCAGATCACACCAGCTGTCAAAGTCCTCCTCGCTCTTGCAGAAAAAGCCCTAGGGACAAACATTGACGTTTACTGATCCATGAAACGAACCCCTGAATGCATTCGAACATCTAGAAGACGTTTGGCTCATTCTCGCATTTGTTCGTCGAGAAGTGAAATGGTCTCAAGTGACATGTCTTCATGGGAAGACAAAACAGAAAGCTGGGCTTCATTTCCGATGGGTATGTCTTCAGACAGTTCACACAGAATACGTCTTTGTGTTTAAAAATGCGAGACGCAGCGCTCAGGAATGCTTTCTCCGCCTCGCCACGCCTACTTGATACTGTCACACATTTTCACTAATTAATCATGATTAATATAAACATTTTTAATTGTAATAACTTCACATTGAATCTCCAAATGAGCGTAGAAACAACATAAAGATGGTATATTTAAAACACGTGTTTAATGGCATCTTTTAACTAAGTCGTCTAGTCTATTATAAATGCAGGCCAGTATCATTGACACAATCCTGCTGCTTTACTCAGCAAGTCTTCATGCACAGATCCAATCTTTTGACCATATCTGATTTTTTGGCCCACCTGTTTACATTAATTTTAGACACGACTGGTTCCGATATCTGTGTAATTCCTGCCCAAAATGACTCAGTGATCGCTTTACTATGCACATAGTTGACCCTTGGGTGATCGACCGATATTATAGCGTGTTTCAAACGAGTGAATCTTGTATAAAGTTACATGCGGTGGTCGTGCTGGAGCTTCTCCTGAGTGTCCACTGCTCCAGGTGTGTGTGTGTGTGTCCACTGCTCCAGGTGTGTGTGTCCACTGCTCCAGGTGTGTGTGTGTGTGTGTGTGTCCACTGCTCCAGGTGTGTGTGTGTGTGTGTCCACTGCTCCAGGTGTGTGTGTGTGTGTGTGTGTGTGTGCTCCAGGTGTGTGTGTGTGTGTGTGTGTGTGTGTGTGTGTGTGTGTGTGTGTCCACTGCTCCAGGTGTGTGTGTGTGTGTGTGTGTGTGTGTGTGTGTCCACTGCTCCAGGTGTGTGTGTGTGTGTGTGTGCGTGTGTCCACTGCTCCAGGTGTGTGTGTGTGTGTGTGTGTGTGTGTGTGTGTGTCCACTGCTCCAGGTGTGTGTGTGTGTGTGTGTGTGTGTGTGTGTGTCCACTGCTCCAGGTGTGTGTGTGTGTGTGTGTGTGTGTGTGTCCACTGCTCCAGGTGTGTGTGTGTGTGTGTGTGTGTGCGTGTCCACTGCTCCAGGTGTGTGTGTGTGTGTGTGTGTGTGTCCACTGCTCCAGGTGTGTGTGTGTGTGTCTACTGCTCCAGGTGTGTGTGTGTGTGTCCACTGCTGGTGTGTGTGTGTGTGTGTGTGTGTCTCCACTGCTCCAGGTGTGTGTGTGTGTGTGTGTGTGTGTGTGTGTGTGTGTGTGTGTGTGTCTCCACTGCTCATGTGTGTGTGTGTGTGTGTCCACTGCTCCAGGTGTGTGTGTGTGTGTGTCTCCACTGCTCCAGGTGTGTGTGTGTGTGTGTGTGTGTCTCCACTGCTCCAGTGTGTGTGTGTGTGTGTGTGTTCCACTGCTCCATGTGTGTGTGTGTGTGTGTGTGTGTGACTGCTCCAGTGTGTGTGTGTCCACTGCTATGTGTGTGTGTGTGTGTCCACTGCTCCAGGTGTGTGTGCACTTGGATGGGTTAAATGCAGAGAACACATTTCACTGCTGGTTATACTCTGTATAATTGTGTATGTGACAAATAAAAATAAAAATAAAAAATATCGGTTATCGTTTTTCCAAAACCGATATCCGATAATGGTAAAATGCTTAAATATCAGGAAAAATATGGGTAAACCGATATATCGGTCGATCTCTAGTTTTGAATGGCCGTGCTGTTAAAATGATTTATATAATTCACGTCGAGTGGCCAGTTTTATTTGGACAAAAGCTGTGATGGATGTTTTACAGCGCAAAATCAGACTGAATGGATCATTTTCATTTGTTATTTGATTTAAAGCTCGTTAAAGGTAGAATTCTTTAGTGAAAATAGCTTTTAGTGGCGAAGCTGCAGCATTTATCAAATTCACAGGGCAGGGTTAAAACCAGCTCCTGAATGTGAAGTTTCTTACCTAAATAAAGCTACGGAAGATGAGTACACACTTCTGTATCGGCCTCGACACGGGATGAGTCTACTTCGTCGATCTACTCTGATTTGAACACAAACAGCGCATCCTTGTGGCCCGTGTGTACGCATTTTGCGTCCAGTGGATAATCTCCACAATGGCGCTACGCTGACGCAGAGGAGACGTTACGGTGCCTGATAGTTGAATACAGTTATTTTTTTAGCACAAAAAGTATTCATAACGTCACGATTGAACCACTGATGGCAGCTGGAGTATCCCATCTATGTTCTTTATCCTTTTCTGGGCCTTAACAGTGCTATTTACTTGGAGGTCGATGGGACAGTCACAAGCCTCTCATCAAAAATATCTTTAATTGTTTTCCGAAGACGAACGAAGCTTTTACGGGTTTGGAACGACATGGGAAGTGATAAATGACACAATTATAATTTTGGGGTGGAGTATCCCTTTAAATGCATTTTTCCCTCAATTTAAGCCATTAATTATAGCCATTCAACATTACAATATAATTTAAAGCCATTTTTCTTAACATTTAATAGGTTTTAAAAAATATAACAACTTTAAGTTTAAGTAAATCTTTACATAAACTATATGCATGATCTATAAATTGAAAATAGATACATTTTATTCAAGCTTAAAAGTGAATCAGTGTTGAGTGATTTCTCTCTTTTTTTGTTCATTGATTTCAATCAATGACAGACTGCAGCAGGTTTGACTTTAAAAGCAGCGCTGTCTCTTTAAGACCTGACGCACATGATGCCGATCTGACACATCCAACTCTTTACAGTCATTTAGGATTTTTTGTATCTAATTTAAGATTGTGTTTACGAGATCACTGGCCAAAAACGAGCGTTTAGATCATTTAGTGTGACTGAAGCGCCACTGAGCTCTCACCAGCGCGACAGACGGGTCCAGGCTAGTGATTTTCATGCGGTGTGGGGTCCTCTGACAGTGATAGCTCTGGTCGTCCACAGCACTGCCTGATTCAGTGTCCACGGCCTGCTGCGTAGTGTGAGGGTCCAGATAGATCAACTCATCATCTGAAAAAGAAAAAATGAGAATGTCTCAAGAACACATTTTCCAGGATAAAGCATTGCGCTGATTCCTTCGATCGATTCGTTTTCAACGGGAAACATATTGGATCATGTGTATGTCATTTTATTACCCCAAACTCTGTACGCGCCAATGATTTAGACTGAGAAAACTCACCGATAAATCCAATGAAATAATAAGCGAGGTTGGGCTTTCCTCCCAAAACGCCACACGACTGAGGCATCTTAAAACACTCCTGGGAAGAGAAGATGTGTGTGATGCATGAAAAAATGACTAAGAAAGAAAATATAATCAGAGCTGCGTAGATTACTAACAAACGGTAGTTTACATTTGTTTACTTTTCATACTAATATAATCAGATAACTCTATTACATTGATTTAAACAGGATAATATTGTAACATATTGATATAAAAATTAAAGAAACTGAAAATATTTTCCATTTATTGATATTAACAGCATGAAGTGCATTAAACATTACATCAAGGTTTTCCAAACTAGGGTCTGTGAAGGAGCTGACGGGGGGGTGTGAGTTTAATGAGAAGCTAATAATTAATTAAATCATAAAAGCACAAAATTAAAATTTAAATAAAACACAAAAATTTCATTTACTTTTTTTACCTGCATGTCATGTGACCATTAATCAACATCAGAGAACCGTTAACATGCAAATGTGATCATTAATTATTAAAATAAAATCTTAAGGATACTCAAGTAAATATATTAGGTGAAAGAGGTTCAGATGACAAAACAGTTTTAGGGAGAATCAATATTGCTCTAGTGTGAATATGTAATCGTGTAATTATAAATGTAAAATCTAATAAGAATACTGTAATCCAGATTACATGTCATCAGCTACTACCCTGCTCTGAATACAATAGACTCTTCAGACAAAGAAAAGTGTGGTACTTTGAAGGCCTGAATGTAGACGGGGTTGATGCTGTTAATGCCCATGCGGAGAGGAATGACCAGCAGCAGGGGCCTCCAGTCCAGGGGCCTTCGGGTCTTTCCCTGAGCCTCTGAACCGCTCTGGCCTGACGCTGGCACTTCTCCTCCACCACAGGGACCAGCCCTGGACCTGCTCTCCCGGCCCGGCTGCTTACACTGCTTCTCTGCTCCAGGAGAAGAGGTGAGAACAGAGAGAAATAAGAAGATTATTCATCTAATGAACTCAGGTCAGAGGAGAACTTTCTCCATTTCTGTGTTTCTTACTACCGTTGCATGTGGCTTGCTTCGTCAGCGTTTAAAAGACACTTAATGTTTAGTAATAGTATTGATTTAGTTGCACTGACACTATCGGACGAGAACAAACGCTGGACTGAATGTGACACTATTTGAACTCTTCATAATTGATACATTTTGCAACACTGACACTGTTATTGAACTGAATCAACATTGAACTGACTTGAGATGAATAATGAGACTAGAGCTGCTTTATCCAGGCCTTCTGCAGTTTTATTTCACTCGTATACAAAGTAAAAGGATCATAAATCAGAGCAGAAAGTCTTACATTCATAGCATGGCATTAAATGTTGCATGCGCTTAAAACAAATATCTGTCAGTGCAGAATGAAAACTTGTTCTCTCTTTGGATTAAGATTATTTTTCTGAGACAACTGGCAGATATTTGTTCTTGCTTTCATCATAAAATCACGTAATTTTCATCAGTTTCTCAGAAATTATCAAATTGCTTCTCAAGTAAATGCATCTTGATTTAAGGATCTTTAGATATTTGCTCTGAAAACAAGATAAAAACAAGGAAGGAAATAACTTTTTTTGTAGTGTGTTTGTAGTTTGGTAAAAGTTACTTCCATATTCCAGTCATTTGACGTAGAAATATTCAAGCCATAAGTTTTTTTTTTATAAAAAAATCTGTCGGAAGGTGTATTTTCAAGTTTGAAGCATTGCTAAAACAAGACATTTCAATTTAGAGACCATATTGACGTATTGAGTTCCACTCATTTTATTTCTTTACATTTATTTAATCTTAAAAAGCTGCAGAAACCCTATTTATAGCTCAGCTGAATATTAACACAGTCATTGTCCTGTTTATTACAGTGAAGCAGCTTTGAAGGAATCAGTGTTGTATAAAGCGCTATATAAATAAATGTGACGACATGACTCATCAGAAAGACACTCACTGATGTCTTCAATAACAACGGTGTTGTCCATCGACACATACACAGCCAGTGTATTCCAGTCATCAAACAGGGCAAGCTTCCTGCAAGCAGACGCCATTTGCTGTTAGTTCACACAAAACTCGTTCAGTTTTAAAGGGTGCTTTCATTTACAGCAGTGTGGCATTCTTTAAAACACCTTGTAATTATACTATTTCATGATACGGTACTTCATTACTACTGCACCCAAAAATGAATGCTTGCAAAAAAAATCGTCATCCAAGATGTGTTTCTTCATGGGAACAGATTTGGTGAAATGCAGCATTGCATCACTTGCTCACCAATGGATCCTCTGCAATGAATGGGTGCCGTCAGAAATAATCCAACAGTTTGAAATGAAAAACATCTTAATGATGCAGCTTTTGGCTTCACAAGATGTTAACTGGTGGACTGGAGTGGTGTGGATTACTTGTGATGTTTTTATCAGCTGTTTGGACTCTCATTCTGACGGCACCCATTCATTGGTGAGCAAGTGATGCTACATCTCTCCAAATCTGATGAAGAAACAAACTCATCTACATCTTGGAATAATGAGCACATTTTAAGCAAATTTGAAAAGCACTGCATTAAAACAAAGACAAATGAGTCCAACAACAACATATTATTTTTAAGATATCAGTCTTTGGAAAAGAAAAAAGACACTTGCTTGAGTACTTGAGCCACAGTGTTCGGTCCATACCATTCTCCAACAGACTTGCCCTCTCCAACGCCCATCTGAGCTACACAAACAGGACACACAATACTGACTTCAGTACCACTACAGTACTCACACACAGAGACTTCCAGATAGACAATGCAGTGATGTGCACTTGCTCTGAACTAATGGTTTTAAACAAAACGTACGATGATCATTGAGAGGGCTGGGCCAATAATAATGGTCTTGAATGACATGGTTGTAGGCAGCACTGTCTCACACACACACACACACACACACACACACACACACACACACACACACACACACACACACACACACTGGAGCAGTGGACACACACACACACACACACACGGAGCAGTGGACACACACACACACGGAGCAGTGGACACACACACACACACACACACACACACACACACACAGCAGTGGACACACACACCAGTGGACACACACCACACACACACACACACACACACACACACACACACACGGAGCAGTGGACACACACACCTGGAGCAGTGGACACACACACACACGGAGCAGTGGACACACACACACACACACACACACACACACACACACACACACACACACACACACGGAGCAGTGGACACACACACACTGGAGCAGTGGACACACACACACACACACACACCGAGCAGTGGACACACACACACGGAGCAGTGGACACACACACACACACACACACACTGCCTTACCCATCTGGTGGATAGAGTAGCAGCTATCCTTCTTGTCTAGAAAGCAGTGCAAGATGCGATGATACTCTTTGGGCTGAAGTTTCTCTGGATCCCATCTCCAATCTAGAACACACAGTAAAGCAGAGCACTTCAGAGGTGTAGTATGTACCTCCTCAGAGTCACTCACACAGGTTGTCAAATTGAGGACATGAAACAGGAACAAGCACAATTAACAATGGAAGGCAACGGACACTGTTCTGCTGTAAGCTGATGAACAACTGCATTCATAGGTCCTGGCAAATAAAAGTCAACCCACATGTCTCGCGACATAATTTGGCTGTGCTATTTCAAGAATATCTGTTGCATACTATCTGATTATTGTATAATATAACAGTGTCTTCTCAGTCTATAAAACAGACTTCTGAAGAGATCTTTCTTTAAAGAATGTTTTGTTGTTAATAAAGATATTATGTAGGTATACTAATGATTAGGGTTTAATTTGATCAATTCTGATTCCGCTTATCGATTTTGATGTGGTTAAAAAAAGGTCAAACATTTAGATATCAAACATATTAGATATTTTGTGTCTCATTTTGCAAAACATTTAATTGCTGCTGAATATGAATAAAATCAGCCGGCTACATAACAACTGGACTCGATTAAGAGCTGTTTGTGTTTGTTAAGAGCGATTCTGGATACATTGAGACTTTACTTTTTAATGGAGTTTAGTTCTCTCACAATTCTGAAGAATAATATTAGACAAGTAAACAATCTCATGGAATTTATGAATGGAATAATTCAATGACTCGCTCAAGATTGACTTGTTACATTACTGGATGAATCCGTGTTTATGAATGAATGATTCAAAGACAAATACATTTTAAACACTTTTCACCAGCTAAAAATAGAAGATGCGCACAAAAATGTTAATTTTACAACAAGTATCCTGACCTTAAGTATCCAAATCTAGAATTGATTTTTGATTCCCAAGCCAACTAATGATGTTTTTTTGTAGGTCATCTCAATGTACAGGACAAACTCTAAAATAGTTAGGAATATACTAACGCATGTTCAGTTTTTTATTTATTAAACAAACAATATGTCGATTCAAAAAAGTGAAAGGAATATTCTTTCACTGGCCTCTAGTTTTCACTCTTCTCCTTGGTTTGGATTTCATTTCTATATCAACACTCACACTGATGCATTCTGCCAAACGTGGATGGTCACCCTTCATACAGAAATACAGTGTAGGTAGTAGTGCAGTCGAAGCTGTTCCACAAACCGCTTACCTCGACCAAGGTGCCTGCAGACCAAAGCCTGCGCGAGGATCATCTGTCCACAGCGGAGCATGCAGCCCCATCCCGCGTCTGACGAAGGGCCTGTTCCTCCTGCAAACCACAGACAGACACCCTTCTCAGCACACTAAGCAGGACTGAAGCCAGCTCCATTCAGCTAGACTAGTTTACTTGACACTTACCTATGGGAGAAAACTTTTTCCTATATGTGAACCACAGCCGTGACCGCACATCCGAGAGCAGCTCGGATTTCTCTGGAAAATGATTGTTGCAAATAATCAGAAATGTTTCTTGAGCAGCGAATTAGAATGATTTCATGTGAAGGATTATATGACTCCGACTGGAGTGATGATGATGAAAATCAGCTTTGATCACAGGAATACATTGTTTTAAAATATATTCACATAGAAACATTTGTATTACTGTATTTTGATCAAATAAATTGAGCCTTGGTGAGCAGAAGAAACTTCTTATAAAGCATTAAAACTCGTATTATTCCAAACGTTTGACTGCCAGAGTAATGTAACAGTAAATGATGCATAGTTAGAAGCAACTACTCCGAATCCTATGGTACCTAACTATATTTTGTTAATTTATATATTATATATAACTCAGTACTTTCAGTATAATTACACTGTAACAATGACAAGTGAAACACAGATTTAATATCTTAATTAGTGGTTAAGGCGTTCATAGCTGATGCCAATACAGATATTTAGAGAGCAGGGTGGCTGATATGAAAAATCAAATTTAATGTGTTTATATAGTTAGTTCATTCTGAAAGCAAAATGCCACTGCATTATGGTCTCTCTTACTTGTTTTAAGATCATAACATACTCCCAAGATCCACACTGGCTCGTCTTCTAGGTCTTCTAGGAACTCAGAGAATACGTTGATTTGATTCTCATACTTGGCTAGAAGTGGAATAATTGGTGACATGTTAGTGTTGTAACACAATCACTACACATAGCAGCACTTCACAATTTAGCAGAGTTGCTTCTGACATCAACAAGCCTCACAAAAACACTGGGATGGTCCCCGATGATAACGTACCATGTAATTGCATATAATAAAATGACATAATCAGATACCATGTATTTACTGGGTACTCTAAGGAACTTGAATACCATGGTAAAAGTCCACAACATGGTTTTACCATGGTATTTTTAGTTAGTGCCCGTGCCAACATACAGAGTAATAACTATGGTCATCTGAACCACAACAACAACGACTCGTGGAGCAGACGAACTCTATTAGTCTGTATTAGCAAGGGAGAGATGCACAGGCCACTGAAGAACAATGAGACAACTTGAAGCTCAGTTACGACATTTCCTCCGTAGGAATCCCAAGCAGATCTCACTAGACTTTTGTCGACGCTTTTCTAGCTTAAAACATCGCCTGAAAGTTGTCAGCCGAACGAATCGATAAATCGCTGATCTTTTTCTTATTTTTAACCATAAATTTCCTACCTGCCTCCATCCTCGGCCGTCATCGGATACAAACACATCGCGGTGCATTGTGGGTAACGCAGTCCATGTCTGAGTCGTTCTAACGGTCAACAGCGCCAGTAAAACTACACTGACCAGATTTTCAGCCTAAGACACGGAAGTCAAATATTTGTAATCATAACATGCACTGGGGCTTGTAGTCTATTGACCCTCCATCTTTTTACGTCGTTTCATTTCTATTTTCCCACAACAGAGTTTGGGAAAGCAGAGGATTTGATAAGATACATTCAAGATATCACTCCGAGGTATTGATTTACCTTTTATAAAGGAAGTTATTAAACGGTGTTATTGGTCACAGTCGTGTGTTTTGTTTGTTTGCTTTGTTGAATAACATACTAGCTTGACTAAGCTAGTCCGCTAGCTTGTAATCATCCGTGACGTTTAGTTGTCATGTAATCTAAATGATAGTTTCAGCATAATTAATAGCCGTTTACAGTTTTTGAAGCTTTAACCTATTGTTTGGTGCATGAAGCATCCATCATAAATAGAGATTTGAGGTGTATTTTAGGTGCTGTAACTGAGTTTTTAGTCTTTTTAAGCAACTGTTTACAGTTCATTAATGGCTGTGTGAGAAATTAATTTGTAAAACAAATATATTAATATGACTGCATAATGATTATAAAGAAATTAGAAGAGTAACATCAAAGTATTTTTTCATTATAGCATTGTGCTGTGTCATGTCAACTGTTCCAAACATGTTACAAATGTGATTTTTATTTCCAAATCTCAGATATCAGGTGCAAAATGTCCTACATCTTCATCAACGACTCCCTGCAGACCACCGTGCCACTGCTGCAGGCCTGCATCGACGGGGATCTCGCTCACACTAAACGGCTCCTGGAGTCCGGGTTCGACCCAAACACCCGGGACTGCCGTGGACGGACCGGATTGCATCTGGCTGCCGCTCGGGGAAACGTGGAGATCTGCTCTTTCCTGCATAAGTTCGGTGCTGATCTGTTGGCCACTGACTCACAGGGCAACACGGCACTGCACATGTGTGGGCATGTAGACACCATCCAGTTCCTGGTGTCCAACGGCCTCAAGATTGACATCTGGTCAGTGTTTTTATGATCTTGTGACAGGTACCATGGTACAGTGACTGTATAAAATATACTGAAATACCATAGTCCTATACTGGCTATTCCAGTCAAAATATCATGACACTTACATATATTTTATAAAAAAATTCAAAGCTATGAAATAACAGATGGAAGTAAAGGAGTTTTCAAACTTTTGGAAGACACAGACCCCCAAATGTAATGATCCCATAATATAATATAATATAAATGTTTTAGAATTTTTAAGATTTTTTTTTTTTTAATTAATACTTCTATTCAGCAACTCATCAAATTGGTCAAAAGGGACCATTAGACATTTATAATCTTACAATATATTTCATATAGATGAATATAAACTCTTTTCAACATTAATAATTATATTAATATTTATTGAGCAGCAAATTAGCATATTAGAATGAAGGATCATGATGCTGAAAATTCAGCTTTGACTCTACTTTTTAATATATATTCATATAGAAAACAGCTATATTTAATTTGTAAAAATATTTTCACAACATTTACTATATTTTTTGATCAAATGCAGTCTTGGTGAACAAGTTTTTAACTTGGTTTTTAACATTTAAAATAATTGAACAGTAGTGTAAATGTGAAAAAGAATAAACATATGCACAGTATTATCTGGAAAGTACTTTCTGTTCAGTTGATCTCAGGATTTCTGGCCGGTCTTTAAGCATAATATCACATTCTGAAAATGATGACTATTTTATTATACGATTTATTTTCCCCCCACTTCACTCTCCTTTTCTGCTGACCCCTTACCTCCTCCTTATGGTCTCCTGAGGGCCCCGGACCCCAGTTTGAAAACTCCTGACTCACAGTTGACATATTACAGGGCCAGTTCCCTGTCTTGCTCGATGAGGATTCATGAATTTGCCTCAAAAAGCCTGACCGCTTCATGTCCATGCTCTTTAATCTGAACAGTAATCACAATGGAGCCACTCCGCTGGTGCTGGCCAAGAGACGCGGTGTGAATAAGGACGCGCTCCATCTGCTGGAGGGGCTGGAGGAACAAGAAGTGAAGGGCTTCAACCGCAGCTCCCATTCCAGTCTGGAGAAGATGCACATGGCTGAGAATGAAAGGTGAGATGATTGCCATGACCTGTTTTTTCTGATCCCAACTTCATAAGAGTTGTTCCTCATTATCTCCTGCAGTGCCATGGAGAGCCACTCTCTTCTCAACCCACACCTGCATCACAGCGATGGCGTGTTGTCCAGCTTCCGCACTACATGGCAGGAGTTTGTGGAAGATCTTGGCTTCTGGCGAGTGCTCTTGCTGCTCCTCGTCATTGCTCTGCTGTCACTCGGCATTGCGTATTACGTCAGCGGAGTCTTTCCTTTCGCGTCTAATCAGCTGGAGCTTGTGCACTAATATGAAAGCTCATTAGAAACTATTTTGCATTTGCTGGAGATTGTTCCTACAGTAATCATACATTATGTGACTAAATATGTTTGTGTATATTAATGTAAATAGACCTTTCATGTGCTACACATATTCATTTTGCATGGAATCTTTGTATAACCTATTCTGCACCCGTTCATGCTATCGTTTCTGTACCAGCCCACATCACCACCTTTTTATTTTTATTGAAATTATTGGATTTACACATTAAAGTTTTGTGATTACAAAAAGTGTTTATTATGGAGTTTAACCCTTGCACTTTAACAATGGTGTATGTGAAATGAGTTCAGGGTCACAATATATGTATCGAAGTAACATTTAGACATAAAACATGTTGTGTCCAGTATAGTATAAATGAACATTTGTCAGAAATGTTAGTCTTCTGCTAGCATGTTGTTCTTTTCTAGCTATAATGCGCTTCATTGTAAAGACTTCATAACAGAGTAGACAGACCTCATAGAGTTTAAATGTGAAAGGAAAAGTATTTGGTCAGACAGGTTATACTACCCTGAACAATGTGTGTTCTGATAGACAAGCATTTTCTCCCTCTGATAAGATTGATACAAATTTATGTTTTAATATTTTCTTCAACAAAACTATCAATGGCTCTTCTTTTCGCATTGATTGCATTCATATATTTAGTATATTAGATTGCATACATTCGGTTTATGAATGTAACATCACATTTCGCTACAGTGACCTTGAAATAAATAATAACTGTAATCCCCGAAACATGTTTGTTTTCATTTAATCGGCTGTAATGCAAAGCGCGTCTTCCGGCGGGTGTGTGACGTCACTGTGTATGGTCGCGTTTGCCAACAGTCTGAAGAGAGAGAGAGAGAGAGCCAGTCAGTTAGCCAGCCGTCGCTTCTCACTTCATCTAACTATGGTCTGAAGAGGACACCATGAATCTCCGAGGCGTTTTTCAAGATTTCAACCCTAGGTAAGTCTTGTGTGTGTTACGTGAACGATCAAACCCAGCGCTTTGTTTTTAATTCGCCACCGTTGACTTTGTTAGCTTAGCCGCTAATGTTCGCCGTGCAGGCCTTTTGGATTCGTGTTAGCAGAGTTCCGCAGCTGTAAAGAGAACCGTGTTAATACCGAAACCGACATGCGTTTAGCACTTTGACTTAAAACACGACACGCCAGTTTTCCTAAAGATGCTCGTTCGCGGACGTTCAAACCCTTACGAAAATCTACCACGGTTTTTCTACAGATAAAAACAATAATAACATGGTGGTTTTGTTACACTAACCATAGTTTAACCCTGGTATTTATAGTAAAACTAAGGTTATACAAATGGTAACTAATCAATAAGACAATAAACCATGGTCACTACACATCTACTACAATAAAACCATGGTTAATTTTCGTTTAATGTATGCAAAATAAAGTTTTTTTGTTTACATAATACATGCGTGTACTGTGTATATTTATTATGTATATATAAATACAAACACATGCATGTATATATTTAAGAAAATATGTTGTTTATATATAAAATATAAGAATATAAATATATACAACATATAAACATTTGCAAAATATATACTGTATGTGTGTATTTATGTATATGTACATATACATATGTAAACAAACACTTATTTTGCATGTGATTAATCGTTTGACAGCACTACAGTTTAATAAGGTTAGCCTCTCAGATACTTCGTTTTCTGTGTCAGTTTGACAGATGTGTGCAGCTTGTGCTCTGACCGTGTGTGTGTGTGTGTGTGTGTGTGTGTGTGTGTGTGTGTGTGTGTGTGTGTGTGTGTGTGTGTGTGTGTGTGTGTGTGTTGTCCTGCAGTAAGTTCCTGATCTACGCCTGTCTGCTGCTCTTCTCCGTGCTGCTGTCACTGAGGCTGGATGGCATCATCCAGTGGAGCTACTGGGCGGTGTTTGCGCCCATCTGGCTCTGGAAACTCATGGTCATCATTGGGGCTTCCGTGGGCACCGGGGTTTGGGCGCACAACCCACAGTACAGGTCAGACCCAGCTTCTCCCTGCGTATGATTAGGGAATCGAAAATCTATATTCCAATTCCAGATTTGGATACTTAAGGTCAGGATACTTGTTGTAAAATAAAACATTTTATTCCACCTATCAATTCCTGCATGCACATCTTCTATTTTTCTATTTAGCTGGCGAAAAGTGGCTGTTTAAAATGAATTTGTCTTTGAATCATTCATTCATAAACACGGATTCATCCAGTAATGTAACAAGTCAATCTTGAGCGAGTCATTGAATTATTCCATTCATAATATCCATGAGATTTTGTTTACTTTTTGTTTAATATTTTTTCTTCAGAATTGTGAGAGAATTACAAACTCCATTAAAAAATAAAGTCTCAATGTATCCAGAATCGCTCTTAACAAACACAAACAGCTCTTAATCAAGTCGATACACTTTCCTAGTCTCATTTAGCATAATTTGTGTACACCATCACGGTATCA